>JAGFNQ010006063.1:406181-438041 GCA_024364735.1 Boesenbergia rotunda
TTAAGGCCTGAGATAGCGTTAAAGAGGGCTAGCAGTGTTAAGAGGCCACAAACCTCCGAAGAACTAATAAGTGGTGCTTTGACCACTGAGCACTACTTAAACAGTATAAAGGCCACCAGAAAGGTTGAACGATGAAGTTCTTAACAACCTTACCGTCAGGGGAAGTAATGGCCTCTACTCAGAGGCTAAAGGCAGTACCAATCTGGATTTCCAACCGAGAGCTCTATAGTGACTTGACAGTCCTTGAGATGAAGGATTATGAAGTCATTTTTAGGGATGGATTTCCTCAGTAAGTACAGCACTTCAGTGGACTGCCGTAGAAGGAAGGTGGTTTTCAGCCCAGAAAGAGAACCACCATTCGAGTTTCAAGGAGCCCCAAAGAGGAAGACTCAAAACTTCCTCTCAGCCTTGGCAGCCCACCAGATGCTAGAGCAAGGGTGTGCTGGTTTTCTTGCACACGTAGTGGACTCAGAAGCAAGGAAAGAACTCAAGCAGGAGGATGTACGGGTAGTCTGCGAATATCCAGAAGTGTTCCCAGAAGAACTACCTGGACTACCGCCCAACAGGGAGGTGGAATTTGAGATTGAGCTGGTGCCAGGTACCGGTCCGGTCTCAAAAGCCCCATATCGTATGTCTCCTGCAGAGCTGAAAGAATTACAAGAGCAACTCCAGGAGCTACTAGACAAGGGCTTCATTCGTCCGAGTCATTCACCCTGGGGAGCTCCTGTACCTTTCGTCAAGAAGAAGGACGGGTCTATGCGTCTGTGCATAGACTACAGAGCTTTAAACAAGGTAACTATCAAGAACAAGTACCCTCTCCCCAGAATTGATGACCCATTCGATCAGTTGAGAGGTGCTACAGTGTTCTCGAAGATAGATCTGCGTTCGGGGTATCATCAGCTAAAGGTTAAAGAAAGTGACATCCCCAGGACGGCCTTCAGGACAAGATACGACCACTACGAATTTGTAGTGATGCCTTTTGGAGTAACCAATGCTCCAGCAGTCTTTATGGAGCTGATGAACCACATCTTCAGGGAATATCTCGATAAATTCGTCATTGTATTTATTGATGATATTCTCATATACTCACAGACTCCAGAGGACCATGCTACACACTTGAGGATAGTGCTGCAGATCCTTCAGCAGGAGAAGCTCTATGCAAAATTCTCAAAGTGTGAGTTTTGGCTAGATCAGGTGACCTTCCTAGGTCACATTGTATCCAAAGGAGGCATTCAAGTTGATCCAGCCAAGATAGAAGCAGTCAGCAACTGGTGTAGACCCAAGAATGCCAGTGAAATCAAAAGTTTCTTAGGCCTGGCGGGATATTACAGAAAATTTGTGGAGAACTTTTCCAGAATAGCCTCTCCACTCACAGCCTTGACCAGAAAGAACAAGAAGTTTGAGTGGTCAGATAAATGCGAGCACAGCTTCCTAGAACTGAAGAAAAGATTGACTAGTGCTCCCATCCTGACGGTTCCAGAGAGTGACAAGGCCTTTGACATCTACAGTGATGCATCCAAGATGGGCCTTGGAGCTGTCCTCATGCAAGACGGTAAAGTAATAGCATATGCCTCCAGACAGCTCAAGGACTATGAGAAGAATTACCCTACACACGACCTTGAGCTAGCAGCTGTGGTTTTTGCACTGAAGCTCTGGAGACACTACCTGTATGGAGTGCAGTGCAAAATCTTCACAGACCATCAGAGTTTGAAGTACTTCTTCACTCAGAAGGATCTGAATATGAGGCAGCGTAGGTGGCTAGAGTTGGTCAAAGATTATGACTGTGAAATCCTCTACCACCCAGGTAAAGCTAATAAAGTGGCAGATGCACTGAGCAGGAAATCCTGTGCAGCAATGATGTCCCTATCATCACTGTCTCTACCACTTCAGAAAGAAATAAAGGATTTTGGAGTCGAGGGTATGGTTGGGCAATTTTCTGCATTGACCCTAGAATCAACCCTGCTTATAGATATACAAGAAAAGCAAGATAAAGACCCAGAGATTCAGAAGATCAAGCAGGGGATCCAAGAGGCAGAAAATTTAGAGTTTCGAGTATCAGATAGTGACACCCTCTATCTTGGAGACTGCCTTTGCGTCCCCAATGATGAGGAACTAAGAAGGAATATTTTAGAAGAAGCCCACAGTACCCCGTACTCTATGCATCCTAGTTCTACCAAGATGTAAAGCAAAGATTCTGGTGGTCTGGACTCAAGCGAGACGTGGCCAGATATATCAGTACCTGCTTGACCTGCCAGAGAGTCAAAGCAGAGCACCAGAGACCAGGAGGAGTTCTGCAGCCCCTTCCTATTCCAGAGTGGAAGTGGGAAGAGATATCCATGGATTTTATCACAAGTCTCCCAAGGACCACCCATGGACACAACGCAATATGGGTGATAGTGGATAGATTGACCAAGTCTGCCCACTTCCTAGCCATCAAGTTATCTCATTCGGTAGAGCAGTTAGCACAGCTGTACGTGAAAGAAGTAATTAGGCTTCACGGAGTTCCGAAGTCGATCGTTTCTGACAGAGATGGGCGGTTCATCTCCCATTTTTGGAGGTGTGTTCAGGACGCCCTAGGCACCAGACTTCAGTTCAGCACAGCTTTCCATCCCCAGACAGATGGACAAACAGAGAGAGTAAATCAGATTTTAGAAGACATGCTCAGGGCTTGTGCATTGGACTTTAAAGGTAGTTGGTGCAAATTTCTGTGCTTAGCTGAGTTTGCCTACAACAATAGCTATCAGGCCACCATCAGGATGGCGCCTTATGAGGCATTGTATGGCAGGAAATGCAGATCACCCATATGTTGGCAAGAAGCGGGTGAGAAGAAAGAGATGGAGTCAAGACTAGGCAACCAGACTGAGCTTATAGATGAGACCACTCAGGCTATCCAGACGATCCGCCAGAGGATTGAGACTGCCCAGAGTAGACAGAAAAGTTATGCTGACACACGCCGTAGACCACTTGAATTCCAAGTTGGAGATTCAGTATTTCTCAAGGTCGCTCCTATGAAGGGAGTGATGAGATTTGGCAAGAAGGGCAAGCTAAGTCCTCGCTACATAGGACCCTACAAGATCATAAAGAGGGTTGGTAAGGTAGCATATGAGCTGGACCTACCAGAGGATATGTCAGCTATCCACAGTACCTTTCATGTCTCTATGCTAAAGAAGTGTATTCACGACCCTAGCCAAGTGATTCAGCCTCAGTCAGTACAGATCCAAGAAGATCTTAGTTATGAGAGCAGACCGACACAGATAGTGGACAAAGCAGTTAAAAGATTAAGAAACAAAGAAGTGCCACTAGTGAAGGTCATCTGGCAGAATCAAAAGCATGAAGAGGCTACTTGGGAACGTGAGAACAGCATGAGAGAGAGATATCCAGAATTAATCTAAGTTCGAGGACGAACTTTTCATAAGGTATGGAGGATTGTAACGCCCCAAAATTCCCATTTTTAGTTCTTAAAGTCCTTAGAATTATTTTAAAATGGTTTAGAAATATTCTAGATATTTTTAGGGATTTTTAGAATATTTTTAGGGAATTTCCGAGTCCGTTTAGTATTTTATTAAAGAAATAGCCCGAAAATTCTCGAAACTAATTTTAGAAATACCTTAGAATTTATTCCAAATTTATGGATATTTTTATAGAATTTTTCCGTAAACGAAAGTGGCAAAAAAGGGTTTAAACAGAAATCGCGTAGGTGAGAATCGAACTCTTCACCTACGCGCAGAGAGACAATGGGCGGACCAGCTGCGCTGGTTGGTTTTGTTTAAATAGTTTGAGCGGAACAATAGATAAGGTATAGTTAGGTAAATTCACCCCATAAGTATAAATAGATAATTAAAGAGAGAAATTTTATTTTCTCTCAAAACCCTCTCTTCCTCGCCCAAGACACACGCACGCCGCCCCTTTTCTCCCCTCTCTTGGGCGACGCCAACCAACACCAAGCCCTAGAGGGCCGCCAAGGTTCTCTTCCGAGAGATTTTCCTATATTCGGGATCACCACGACGAGAGGAACGCGTAGCGCGAAGAATTCTCCGAGATCTCAATTTTCTTCCGAGCCCTAGACGTCAATCTTGGTTGTAAGTCCAAGATATCAAGGTAAGTACTGCTCACCTGCAGTAAGAGGCGGTTTTTCCGCAAGAATTTCCCTTAAAAGTCTTTAAAAGAGATATTTCCTTTTTGTTTAAGTTTTTGCATGTGATCTTAGTTCATTATATTCTTGTATAAGTTTGATTAAGCACCCTATGTGAGATTAGGGGCTAAGAAAGTTATGAGAAAAGAAAAGAGAAGATAAAGATAAGAAAAGAAAAGGCCAAGGCCTTAAGAAATCCCCAAAAGTCAAGACTTAGGGATTTTAGCACGCAAGGTGCTCGAGAAAATGCCAAGGCATTTACAGATCAGAAAGAAAAGAAAGAAAAGCTATTTTATTTTCTAAGGCCAGTACCCGGCGTCCAAGGGCGTCGTTAAAGAAATCCAGGTGTCCAATTCCAAGGTCTTGGCCCTGGTAGACCAAGGTCTGCTCTATTAGGATTGGTGGCTCGCTACCCCAACCTTTTAGGGAACGCGCATGAGATGATACTTACGTCTTCAGTGGATCCAAGTGATTATTATTTTCAAGTATATGCTTTAGCAAAGTTTCTAAAGTTTAAAGAGTTTTCAAAAAGTTAAAGAATAGCTAAAGTTTCAAGTTGAGCCAAGAAAAGTAAATTGAGATTTATTAATGCTTGAGTATGCATGTTTTGAGTTATACATGTTCTTAGTTTTTTTTCAAGCATATAAGTATCTCATATGATTTTCATATTGTTCAAGAAACATGTTTGCACATTTCGAGATTTTGTGAGCTAGATAGTACTTACTAAGCTTTTTGCTTACTAGTTGCATTTCCTCTTACTGCAGATAAAGGTAAAGGCAAGCAATTCTGAAGGAAGGCGACGAGGCGGTGCTGAGTAAAGTGTGTGTGGTGGCTGATTTTGGAGAGATCCTTGAGACGAGACAATTTAGTTATTTGAATTACAATGTTTTAGTCTATTCAAATTTCAAGTTCTTGCTTTATGGAGTTTAGCGAACATTTAAGCTTTAGATAGTTTTACATGCTCAATTTCTTAGAGTAAAGATTCCATGTCATTTCATTTAGCATACATATCCTTATGATTGCATTGGATGAGTAGAAGTGTGAGTAGTTTGAAATATTGATACTTTGTTAGAGAAATAGATGCATGTGCCAAGATAGTATTAATTTCTCTTTGAATCAAGTTTTTTATTGCTTAAATATGTTTAGAAAAGTTGCATTCACATTTCATAATACTTTAGCAAGGTTATAGAACATGTATTTGGTGTTATGAATGCATAGGAGTCAAGATTGGTACAAACTCTAAGGTTAAAGTTCATATAAACTTGAATAGCTTATTTACTTCCACAAAAGTTCTAATTTCAAGTTTATGGATTCGTTTTGATTGGCTAAATTGTTTAGAAAACTGGCATAGAGTATAGAAATGGTGTCATGATTTTATATGGCTCGAAACTATATGTTTGGTGGGCTTTTGAAACAAGTTTCGAAACCTGAATTTTCAGATTTCAGGCTTATCAGTCGACTGGTACAGTATCAGTCGACTGATACCCGTAAGCTGAGTTGGGCGAGGCAAGTTTCAATAAGTATTTTCTTACGAGTTTTTGAGAAAGGAAGTATGCCATTGTATCATGCATGACTATTAGAGTTAGAATATCATCCCTAGATGAATTTAAAAGAAAAAAAAAAGATTTCCGCATTCTTAGTCGTGCATTAGAGTCGAGAAGTAGACAAAAGTAACGATCCGTCTAAGGTAGAGAAGGCGGGTCGCTACATAGGTTCTACTCTGCGGCCGCTCAAAGAACGTTTGAAGATACCGAGTTCCATTTGATGGATTGTCGGTATCTAAATCGTTCATATTTTCAAGAGAGAACCCCACATCTCATTGAAATAATTGACTACTACCGCCTAAACAAATTGACTGGATGCAAAACTGATATCAATGTCACACTCCTTAAGGAATTTTTTGTAAATTTTCATTCCATAGGTGGTCATGAGCACAACTTTGAGTCTACTGTAGGGGGAGTAGTGATTGAGTTCAATCCTGACAGTCTTCGTCACTTTCTTCAGTGTCGTGAGTCGGCCAACCCATTTACATGCTTTCCGACCATGCCTGGCCTCATTACGGGTTCTTTCTCTCATGTCACCATCGATCATATTCATCGCCACTATTTTGGCCGTCCTCGACCCATCACGTCGAACATCTTTGAGCATACAAACATGGGGGTAGTCCAGTACATATGGTATCGCATCATTCTAGACTGCATTCTCCCTCTTGTCACCCGGGGACGGTCTGTCATTCGACTCCCGCATCTTGTTATGATGTATGCTCTTGAGCAGCATTTTGACATAGACGTTGCCCTGCATGTCTTTCTTTCCATCCTACACTTTTCAGGTCCGATCCAGGGAAAACTCTATCTGTCTTTTGGCCACATTTTGACAGAGTACTTTGCATCCAAAGGAATTGATACATCTAGGGGTGAGATTAAGAAACTATCCCCTCAATATAGTCAACTAGGGGAACTGCATCTTAAACTCGCCAAGATTGTCTGTCATGGGGGAGTCATGATGTGGAAGGCTGAGGTTCCTCGTCATGATGATTTAGCAGCCGAGGAGGACGCCCCTGCTGTACCTGCGGATGCCGGTGGGGCTGCGGATGCCGCTGGAGCTGAGGATGCCCCTGGAGATGCTCCTATGCCTGATGCTCAGTACCCCGACTCTCTTGTTGAGCGGGTTACACATTTGGAGGAGATGGTCGGCCAGGGCTTTCAGGAGTTTCGTGACTTTCGTCAGGCGACATATGACCGGTGGACCGTGGAGGATCAGCGTCACATCATCTATGACCAGCGTCAGCTGGAGATGTATGAGATGCTACGTGCTATGCAGATCTCTCATCAGTATCCTCCACCTCCTCCGCCTGCCGACGAGTAGATTGAGTTGCCTCTTGGCATTTCCTGGCGTTGAGACTTGTTTTATTAGTCCATATATTGTATCTCGGACGCAGGTCTTTCTGGTTGATGTATTTGGATGGCACTTTATTTACCTGGCTATGGTTGATTTCACTTCTGTTTATGTGTTTTTTAGTTATGTAAAAACTCTATTTGCAGTTATGAAGTAGTTTCGTCATTTTGGGTTGGTGATCATATGAGTTGGTTTGGATTATGTTTGATACTATATTCACCTTGGCAGTGTAGAATCTATACTCTTATTTTTCTTGCTGCCATCAGCCCTATTTATGATCAGTATGAATTTTTAATGGCATAATGGATTAAGGGGGAGTCTCCGTGTTGGTTAAGAACAAGAGTCTTATGTATGGCCGTATCCATGTATTCTTAGTAATCATTGATCATGACTCTTAAACTTGCCTTGAACACATTTCCTAATCCCTATAGAATGGCATAGCATAGGTCTTTCATTGATAGCTATAGTTGGTGCCTAGATTGATACATAGTTTCATGAGTATCAAGTTATTTCTGGACTTTTCAAACTTTGTATCAAACCACTATTTCAAGGTGCATATATTTTTCAAAATATTTTTCATGAATAGTGGGTAACTTAAGAAATGTTGGGGTGAAATTTCAGAATTTTTCGATCACTGTACATTTATTTCTGCATTTCTGAATTTTGGGAGATGAAATCTGCATTTATCAGCTACCAGTCGACTGGCACTGTACCAGTCGACTGGTATCAGTCGACCAGAGGTCGACCGGGTGACTCTGTTTTATGCTGAAATTGAAGTTGTGTCCGTCCTTTGAACCCTGATTGGTCAAGAGAGTCATTGGATTCAAGTTGACACGCAAGGTTGTTACGTTATGGGAAGAGGCTCGGATTCTTTTTAATCTGTATTGATGGCTAAGTATTGTTGGTGTTGCCTTCAAAATGAATCAAGGACATTATTGGTGCAATGATCCAAGGCGAGCAAGGCTTTAGGGGGAGCAAGCCTTTAACGGGTACATGTCTATCCTGACTTATCTCATGGTTCATTCCTCGCTTGAGTGTTGTCACTCCCTTTTGTGATTTTTGTCAAAAAGGGGGAGAAATAGATTAAGTTAGCTCTTAATCGTGATTATGTGTTTTAGATTACATGAAATGTTGCATGATTATATTCATATGCCTATCCTTATATGCCTCATGTTCATGTATCATTATACTTAAAGCATGTTGTGATATTTAAAGACCTAACTTAAATAAGTTTTGCCAAACATCAAAAAGGGGGAGATTGTTGGTGCAATCTTGCTCCAAGTAATTATGGTTTTCATGTTTGGCTAAACAAGTTTAAGTTAGGCAATGTTTTGTGTTCTAACTTGTGTGCTTTGAGTAAGCAGGAAAGTCCAGGTGGAAGACTTGGCAAGGGAAGTCCAAGAAGAGAGTCTTGGCAAAGGAAGTCCCGGAGGTGTGACCTCTTGGCAAAAGGGAAACTTAGTATGACGAAGTCGATGGAAACACTTCAAGCAAGTGCAAGGATGAGGAGTCGTGAACTCAGAAGCATCCAAGAGAGGCACAAGGCTTGTGGAAGGTGTTTGAAGGCGTCAGTCAAGACTAAGGGATGAAAAGGGAAGCTGAAATGTGATTTCTCAGCTTCATCAGTCGACTGGCCAGTTGTCAGTCGACTGGGACCACAACACACAGAGAATCGGGTCGACCCAAGGAGGGTCGACCAGTCGACTGGAATTGGTACCAGTCGACTGGATCCAGTCGACTGGTCCTGTACCGGTCGACTGGAGGTCGACCGTTGCGAAGGCGGCTGAGGCACTCATTACATATTTTGTAGCCGTTGAAGCCTACCAGTCGACCGGTAAGTGAGTAGTCGACTGGAGTCGCGGACGAAGATATAAAACCTAGTGTTTTATCTTGGAGAAGCAAGGAGCTTTCCTTGTGTACGAAGTGTGCGATCATTCTAGAGCTCTCCAAGCTTCACAACTCTCTCAATCTCCTCCTCCAAGCTTTCATTTCATTTGTAAGAGGAGGGAGATCATTGTGTTAGGGTTTCTCCACCTTCAAGTGTGATCTTGAGAAGGAGAAGTTCATAGTGAAGGGTTTTGTGTGGTGTGTGTGGATCCTTGGATTAGTCACCTTGAAGAGGTGGATACCAAGTAAAATCAGTGAGTTAGTATTGATTTCTTTCCTACCTTCATATTTCTATTTGTATTGCTTCCGCTAACGTGTTTGTAGGAAAGAAAAATCGAAAGATAGCTATTCACCCCCCCCTCTAGCTAGGGCAAAGATCCTAACACCCTCACCCAACCTTCTCTTTTGGACAACTCTAAAATGCAATTACCCCCATGCATGTACCAAAAATGACCCCATAAGGAAGAAAAACAAGGAAAAACATGCAAAATAGGACAAGTTAGTCATGAATCATGAACTAAACATGAAAAAATTAACCACACACGTCGTTACTATTTTCCCGCACGTTGCATGGTGAAAGATGATCGTGATTGACTCAAGGAAGATGCCCTCTTTGCCCTAGACTTAGATCCAAGTTGGAGGAAGACTAGGAATGTGATTTTAGGGCTTAGGGAAGGCTTGCAACAGAAGGGGAGGTTGAGGAAGAAGAGAACTCGCCGGGGGGGGGGGGGGGGGGGGGGTGGCGCTGAAACCCTAGGTTCGGCCACCCCCCGCCCGGCTATTCCTTTTAAAATCCTCGTGGATCAGTCGACTACCCCAGGGTCAGTCGACTGAGAAACCGAACAGAAAGATCAGTTGACTGCCCCAGGGGCAATCGACTGGTATCTTCGAATACCTTAGTTTCTGATTTGCACTAGACCAGTTGACTGATTCTGAACCAGTCGACTAGTACCCTAATTCTAGCTTTTCTGTCCTAAATTCAGAAATGCATAATTAATTCCATAAATCTCCAAAAAATCTAAAATTTCATGGAGAGATTTGTTGCACTCATGTCTACTTGGGAAAAATATGTTTACAAGTGAATCTATTCCCAATTCCATGTTTGACACGAAATCCAAAACTATCTAATTTGTCCAATTCATCCTTGGCCTAAAGTCCCAGTTTTGATCTCTTCTTGATGTATCTTCTCATCCTCAACCCCAATGCACCCCTAGCATTGATTTATATGACATCTAGACATTGAAAATCAATTTCCAAGCAATATAGTCTCATTTTCATATTTTTATCCATAAAACGCATCTTGATGTGCCAAATCCCTAGGATTAAGACTCAAGTGAGTCTTCCAAACCCTTTGGCACATTCCACAATCCATCTAGTCCCCTAGGAGAAATCCTCCTGAGATCCATTGACCATGGATCCCATTTTGACTTCTAGAGCTCCCCTTTGAGCTCTTAGCTTTAGTCACCTCCCTAGGTGACTCATCTACCATGGCAAGGCCACACATGTGTCCCTCCGGCACTTCTTGACCTACAACCCTTGCTCTCTTCACTTTCCACACCTTGTCCTTGGTTAAATTCTTCTTCTCTCCTTTAGATGGCTTTCTCTTGTCATTTTTGGCCTTTCCTTTGCTATAGTCATATGACATCTTTGCATATAATTTTTCAATAGCCTTTGATCTAATAGGTCGATATCCTAGACTAAGTCTACTATTGTCATGATTTTGACTCCTTGACGACATGCCTAAACCCTTAGATCCACTAGTGAATCTTTCTAGGGTTTTTTCCAATTTATCAAGCCTTGCCATCAAGGCTTGATTTTCCCTTTCTAGGTTCTTAACCTTAGTATCACCATGTCCATTTTGGACATTTCTAGATCTACCAATTTGTCTAGGCATGTATCTACCCTTCTTTGGGTTAATGCCTTGGTCCATAGGTTTAAACATCCTAGGTTTATCATGGTACCTAATTTCCTTAGGGTTTTGAGATACAACATTAATCATATTCCTACCATAATATTTAAAACCAAAATTACACATAGGCAAATGATTTTCATTATTACTAACATGCATAGGAAAATTTGAAACATTCTTAAAGTTAGGGATTACCTCCCTTACCCTTGTAGCTCCCCCTTGATGTGAGTTTTTCATCTTTTCTTCTTTTTTCCACTTTCTCAAATGCTCCAATTTCTTGAGCTCTCCTTTTCTTAGACATTTGTTGTGATAATGCCCTAACTCTCCACATGTGAAGCATCTAATGTGCTTTTTGTTGGATAGATAGAGTACGATAGAGGGGAGGTGAATATCGTAAAACCGTTTCGGATTAGATTGAGAGAAATTACGCAGTGGAAATAAATAAACACAAACGCGAACACAAATTTTTACTTGGTTCGGAGTCACGGTCGGCTCCTACTCCAAGGCCCATGGTCCTTGACCGTTTACTGCGGGCAATACTATAATCGCGCAAGTTCTTACAAGAAGTTGTACAGTAATAGTGCAGTAAAAACAAAAATCTAACTCTTCGTTATCGACGCCCGGTGTGGATCGTTCTTCGGTGCATAGGGTCGTCGTCGGCGCTAGAACCTCGAGATCAGAAGTTTCCAGAGTAGAGCGCTTGAGCGAAGAGTATTGAGGCGTTGGAAAACTATTTTTCGAAGCCTTGGGGGTCGAGCCCCTTATATAGTGCACCTGGGGGGCCCTGGACGTTGGGGGCGCCCACCGCGTGTCACTCGATACGCAAATCTCTCGGTCAGCCCTTATCCCTCCAGGATCGGGCTCGAGGTTTGACGGGGGCGCCCGGGACACAGGGGCCGCCTCGGTTGACCCAATCTGCTGGCTTCTCGACTGGATAGACTTTGGTTGCTTCGTTGGCTTGGACCCAGGGCGCCTGAGGCATCCGGGGCGCCCGGGAGCACGGGGGCGCCCGGGAGCTTGGGGGCGCCTAGCCTAGTGAGCTTCCGAAACGTTTTCTTGCTCAACTTGTTTTGCCTTCACCTTGGGGGTGCCCAGGACCTCCGGGGCGCCCTGCCCAGCTATCTGCCCCTCTCCTTTGGGGTGTTCTGAGCTGCAGAAACTCGTTCCTTCAGTCCTGCATCCAGGGTTAGTACCAAACAACACAAGGCAAGAATGTTAGTGAATTTTACAGTCGTAGCTGTCTTGGTTCTGACTTCGGGTCTCCAAAATTGAACCCTAGGTCGAACCGACGCCTACTGTTCCCTCGACGGGGAACGCGTCTTCACCTACTCCTCTCAGGAGAATTTACCTTTTGCCAATCGGCTCCTCCTGTTGGACTTTAGCCTAGCAGTCCTTCGCCGGGTGCCTAGCAGCCCTTCGCCAGGTCTTTGGTACCAAGCAGTCCTTCGCCCGGTGCCTAGCAGTCCTTCGCCAGGTCTTCGACTCCTAACATCCCTTCGCTAGGACTTTGTTTACTGGCAGTCCTTCGCCAGGTGCCTAGCAGCCCTTCGCTAGGACTTTGTTTGCTGGCAGTCCTTCGCCAGGTGCCTAGCAGTCCTTTGCTAGGTCTTAGACTCCTAGCAGCCCTTCGCTAGGTGCCCAGTTGTCCTTCGCCAGGTCTTAGGGTTTCGATGTCTAGCAATCCTTCGCTAGGTGCCTAGCAGTCCTTCGCTAGGACTTCAATCTGCACACTCAAGTAACATGTTAGATAACAATAACATCTTAACTTTTGAACCCTTTGTCATTATCAAAACCCAGGTTCGACTTGGGTGTTGTCTGCACCAACAATCTCTCCCTTTTTGATTTATGGCAACCCGATTCAAAAAGTTAAGTTAATCAAAACAGGTAAAATACTAGTTTAGTTTCCTCCCCCTGGAAGGAATCTCCCCCTAGGTTTTTCAAAGGTTCGTGGGGTTTGAAAAATTTCTAAGTCTAAAGATGGAATTAATTTTTCAATACTTAGAACATTTTTCAAAAGACATTTTAGAAAACATTTCCAAAAAAAATTTTTGGTTGGGCACTTGAAAATTTTATACTTTAGAAATTTAACATTTTTAAACAAATTTTTAAGTCAACAACTTGGTAGAAAATTTTTCTAAACATCTTCTGAAGTTTTAAAAAAAATTTCACTGTCTTTAGTACTTTAGAAAGTTTAGACTTAGAAACTTTTCTATTTGAGAAGTTTGAAAATAAGTATCTAGAGATAACAAACATCTTTAGGTCAGGTACTTAGACACAATTTTGAAAATGGTTTAAGTCAAGTACTTTGCAACTTTTTGAAAACAGTTTAAGTCAAGTATTTGGAAATTTTTTTTGAAAACAGTTTAAGTCAAGTACTTGGAAACAGTTTTGAAAAAGACAGTTTTGAAGGCAACTTTAAATTGAGTGCTTTTTGAAGAAAGGATAAAAGAAATTTTGAATTTTTTTTAAAATTAAGTACTTTTTGAAGAAAGGATAAAGGAAATTTTGAAAAAAAAATTTAAACCTTCTCTCCTTTCCAATCTCTCCCCCTTTGCCATATATCAAAAAATAAAGCAATATAGCAAAAAGAATTGCATAAGAATATAGCAAAACAATAATGTGTTGTACTGAACCAATTCAAGATATAAACTGAGCCACATCAATTTGAATTATCTCTGTCGGGACCTGTCTAACCCAATTAGTTACTTACATACTGTTACAAACAGTAGTTTTCACTAAGGTTAGTCAGGTTAAGTGTTTTTGTTCAAGTTAGATTTTCTAAGCTTGACACTTAACCTGATTACTGTTGATTGATATTTAGTACCCCAATTACTGCAGATGCACAGACTTAAGCATCTTGAATCAAGGCAAAGACCTAAGCATCTCAACCCATTCTAGGTTATCAATCAAAAGTTCCCTATGGTGCTTGTGAGATGCTGGCTTCTAGATCTATAGGTGTATGCAGTGCTAGGGTTAGGGCCTAAGCTAAGTCCATTTTTGAAAAAGCCCTAGTTTTAAAGGGGTAGTTTTTGAAAAAAAAAAAACTAAGTCAAAAAATTGATTTTAAAATTGTAAAAAGATTTTGAAAATCAAGTAAAGCAGTTTTAAAACTATTTTAGAGACTGATCGAGTAAAGAAGAAAAAAATAGAAGTAAGTCTATTCTACCAAGCATAATCCTAGATAATGATCAGATAATCAAGAAAAGCAAATAGTCAACTCCATAAGTCAGCTGGTCAAAGAGAGAACCAGCACAGTCATACCACAGTCAAATACAAGTCAACCCTACTGAGTAGGGGCAGTCAAACAGTCACTAGTACAATGCCAATCTAATCTAGGAGGAGGGACTGGGACGATCGGATGAGCCTGGCTGCTAGGATCGAAATAGCGACATCATCTCGTGATACCGTGCGTCGCTGATCTCTCGATCGGCTAGGCGAGCATCCATATACTCCGCGTGATTAGCTTCTACTTCCTCCCTCAGACTGTGTACCTCGGTCCGAAGTAGAGCTAGCGTCTCGGCAGTCATCAGAGGTGGGGGCTCGTCCATCTGCTGTCGAATCTCGGCCGCCAGATCTACGACATCAACCTCAATCTCCTCATCTGAGTCGATCTAGGGTCCGTCTCGCTGTCGTCTCCACGATAAAACCCCGGTACCCGAGACCTCTATACCAGCTAGGGAAAAGTTCCTAAAACCTATCTCATCAAATTCAGTCATCGCGGTCACTCTCCATCGGTAATGTTACGGCTGTGATAATGAAGAATGGAGGTGATGATGTGGCAGTAAGGGGTGTGTACCCGCCCCTGAGTGGTAACACTGGACGCATATAGAATCATGTGGAACATATGGAGTCTAATGTCGATATCAAGATGATGGATCAATACGTATAAAAGGAAGGTATGAAACGGTCGCATGGTCGCGACGTCCCTAGTGGATAACGGTAGAATGCAGCGGACTAGAACTCTATAAAGAGCGTAATCCTTGACCTGAAGGTCAATAGACTGAAATCGTCTGGCCAAAGGGTTTCTAGCATCCCTATAGAAGTAGGAGTATAGAGTGTCTAGGTCGATGTGAGAGTAAGGAGGATCAAAAGGAGGATCTCGAGGAGGATAGCAGTAAAAGGTGGACCGAGAGAGTCGTAGTCCAAGAAATCGGTTGAGCAACGAAGGTGTGATTGACAAGGGCATCCCTTGAACGGTGGTGACAAACATAAGATCATTCTGTCTAACTATGTTGTTATAGAATTTTGCACATAAGGTTGTGTTAATTGGATGAGTGCAGAATACAAGGTTGTCTAGTTGGTAAAAGTTGATGACATTCATGGCCAATGGACAAGATTGAGTGAAGAATTGTCCTATTTAAGTAGCTCATTTTTATAGGTTTATATGTTGTTCGAGCAAATTTGTTGCAAAGTTCTAAGGTTGGGAACCTAGGATCGGGGCTAGGTTGGTACCGGGGTTTGATTGGTTTGCTCGGTGTTTTCTAAGATAAGAAGCATGCATTTAAAAGAAAGGAATTTAAGAACAATAATTTTAAATGCGTAAGAAAAATCATACCGAGTAGCCGTTCGGGGAGGCATGGTCGAGGTTGAGGGAGCAAGAAGGTCACTCGGGGGGTGTTAGGTGCCTTGGAAGGAGAAGAGTTGGAGAAGAGAGGTGTTTTGGGTGTGGCAAAATGAGGAGGTTCGGGTGGCTTATATAGGCATTTTATCTCGGGCGCCCGGGACAGGGGTCTACTGCGTGTAGCAGTGACCAACTGCTGGACGGGGGCGCTCGTGATGGCCCGGGCGCCCTAGTCAGAAAGGGATGGCAGCTTTGCTGCCTTTGACTGGTCCTGGGGGCGCCCTGGTTATAGAGACATGGCAGTTTTTCTGCCTTGATCGAAGTGAAAACGTTGGGGGGGCGCCCGAGGAGTCACGGGCGCCCGGACTATGTATTGTTTGATTAGTTTGACCATGGTTTAACCATTTTGACCATAGTTTAACTAATTTGATCATGGTTTGACTATTTGACTATGGTTTGACTATTTGTCTATGGTTTGACTACTTTGACCATCGTTTGACTTGATTAATCAAGCAATAATTAGGTCAGCTCCGCTCTAGACTACAGAGTTTAATGTTTGTACAAAACAACAGTAAATGAATTTTAGTTAAACTAAATTTTCCTATCTCACCCGTTCTAGAGTTGTCAATCACGTTTGCCTTATGGGTTTTGTGAGACAGGTTTTAGTAGATAGAATTATTTTGAAAAATCATGGTTTATCTTGAAAAAGTTAAATTTTGAAAAAAAAATTGGTTTTGAGTTTATTTTGAAAAAGAGTGTTTGAATCTACACTTAACTGAACATTTGTGTTAGATTTGAATTTACAAAGAATAATTTGAATTTGAATTTCAGAAATCGGCTTCCAGGTCTTGGCGAGGCACTAGGCCTTCTTTGGCCGTAGCCTTATTGGATCATCAACCCTTTCCTTGACAAAGCCTTTTAACGAAATTTCATTTTCAAAATTACTTTTTGAAAAATTCTGGTCTAACTAGTTTGGGTTTTGGATTGGTAGCTTCGGCTAGTTTCACCAGTCTAAAGAGACCAAGTAGAGTATACTTGACCTTATTAGAAGTGGCTTCCCTAACGTACTATCATCTCACGCCACCCAATACTAGGTTGTTCAAATTTCAGTTTAATTGGTTCAGTCCTTAAACTAACCAATCCTAAGTCTAAGCATGGTAAATTGCAGAAATTAAATAAACAAGCAATCATGCAATTTAAAACAAGAATAGAAATTTATCTAACTATGAATATTATTTTTAATTTGGCTCCCCCTGGACTAAAGCCACGATAATGGTTCGGCAAGATGTGAATCTTGTCCTTGGGGATCCAATACTGATTTGATCCAGTTTGTTTGTTCAGGCACAGTTTGGGTACCCATGTCTGAATTTTAGTTCTGGACTGGTTCAGTACAGCATGGTATGATCTTTGTCTAGACTTGGTTCTATAGCCTAATCCGGATCGATTTAGAACCGACTTCTGTTTTCCAAGAATCATGTCAAGACCCTTGGAACCAGAAGTGAACCGTTCTAAGGCTGATCTAAGGTCCTTGACTTGAGTTTTCAAGAGGAGTTCTCTTTCTCAAGTTTTTCAACTTGAGTAGAGGTTCCTTCTTGAACCTTCTCAGTTAAGGATCTAGAGTCAGCTCCCTCTTTCAGGAGTTTTACTTCCTGTCGGAGAGATTCGACTCGGATTTTGCTTTCGCCAAGTCTCGAGAAAGATAGACAATTAATTCGGTTAATTGATTTCTAGAAAACCCACTTACAGTGATTTCGCCATCCTCTGAAAACGTGAGCTTTCCGTCTTCCGGCTCCGATTCTGACTCGGTCTCGATTTCTTCTGAGGCGGTTAGTGCGAGAGGTTTGACTGTGGGGCCTCTTCTTCTTCGGAGGAGGACTCGTCCCACGTTGCCTGAAGGGCCTTCTTCTTTCTCGTCTTCTTCGTTTCCTTCAAATTGGGGCATTCAGTCTTGTAGTGACCCTTCTTTTTGCATTCGTAACAGGTCACATTTGGTTTGTTCTTTTCATTTGAAGGATCAGCTGGTTCTTCCTTTCTTCGGGTGGCTTTCCTTCTGTTGGTCTGGTTTTTTAGTTCTTTGTAATAGTCCCGAGCTAGTCGAACCAGTTTAGGTCGAGTTCCTTCGCTTTCTTCTGAGTCTGAGTCTGAATCAGACTCGGGTGCAGGTTGAGGTTTCTTCTTCATAACCTTTCCATTTTACCTGCAACAAAAGCGATGCCTTTCTCGGCCAGGGTGCAGTTAGTCTGCTCATGCAATTCTAGTTCAGAAAATAGTTTATCTAACTTGATTTTAGAAAGATCCCTTGAAACTTTGTACGCATCTACCATAGATGCCCACAAGGTATTTCTAGGGAAGGCATTAAGAGCATACCTGATCAGGTCACGATTCTCTACCTTGTGACCGATGGTGTGTAGACCGTTCATCAGCTCCTGAATTCTGGCGTGGAGCTGAGCTGCTGATTCGCTGTCGTTCATCTTGATGGTATACAGCTTGTTCAGTAGTAGGTCCCTCTTGCTGATCCGGGTGTCGGAGGTTCCTTCGTGCAACTCAATTAACTTACCCCAGAGCTCCTTTGCACTGTTGAAAGGACCTACCCGGTTCAGCTCCTCTTTGGTTAGGCCGCATTGAAGTGTTTGAGTTGCTTTGGCGTCGGCTTCAATTTTCCTTTTTAGGGCGGTATCCCATTCGGTGTAGGATTGTGGCACTCCGTCAGCATTTTTAGGGATGTCCAGACCAGACTGGATTATTATCCACATGTCCACCTGAGTTTTCAGGTGGACTTCCATCCGACTTTTCCAGTAGGAGAAGTCCTCCCCACTGAAAGAGCGGTGGTCTGGCGGTACTGAAGCCCTCTTGCATGGCCATTTAGGATTTACTGAAAAGAGAGAGAAAAGGGAAAAAATGTCCCAAGACTTGGTCTTGGATTAGTAGTGCGGGAAAAGATAAAACAATTTTCTCGAGTGGTGTTGCACCAACCTTGATTTACGATAAAACTTAAAAAAATAAAAACAATTCGAAGAAAATCGAAAAATTCTCAAATTGGTGGTTGCACCAAATTTGAGCTTCCCCGCTCTGATACCACTTGTTGGATCGATAGAGTACGATAGAGGGGGGGGTGAATATCGTAAAACCGTTTCGGATTAGATTGAGAGAAATTACGCAGCGGAAATAAATAAACACAAACGCGAACACAAGATTTTTACTTGGTTCGGAGTCGCGGTCGGCTCCTACTCCAAGGCCCACGGTCCTTGACCGTTTACTGCGGGCAATACTATAATCGCGCAAGTTCTTACAAGAAGTTGTACAGTAATAGTGCAGTAAAAATAAAAATCTAACTCTTCGTTACCGACGCCCGGTGTGGATCGTTCTTCGGTGCGTAGGGTCGTCGTCGGCGCTAGAACCTCGAGATCAGAAGTTTCCGGAGCAGAGCGCTTGAGCGAAGAGTATTGAGGCGTTGGAAAACTGTGTTTCGAAGCCTTGGGGGTCGAGCCCCTTATATAGTGCACCTAGGGGCGCCCTGGACGTTGGGGGCGCCCTCCGCGTGTCACTCGATCCGCAAACCTCTCGGTCAGCCCTTATCCCTCCAGGATCGGGCTCGAGGTTTGACGGGGGCGCCCGGGACACAGGGGGCCCCGGTTGACCCAATCTGTTGGCTTCTCGGCTGGATAGACTTTGGTTGCTTCGTTGGCTTGGACCCAGGGCGCCCGAGGCATCCGGGGCGCCCGGGAGCACGGGGGCGCCCGGGAGCTTGGGGGCGCCTGGCCCAGTGAGCTTCCGAAGCGTTTTCTTGCTCAACTTGTTTTGCCTTCACCTTGGGGGCGCCCGGGACCTCCGGGGCGCCCTGCCCAGCTATCTGCCCCTCTCCTTTGGGGCGTTCTGAGCTGCAGAAACTCGTTCCTTCGGTCTGCATCCAGGTTTAGTACCAAACAACACAAGGCAAGAATGTTAGTGAATTTTACAGCCGTAGCTGTCTTGGTTCTGACTTCGGGTCTCCAAAATGGAACCCTAGGTCGAACCGACGCCTACTGTTCCCTCGACGGGGAACGCGTCCTCGCCTACTCCTCTCAGGAGAATTTACCTTTTGCCAACCGGCTCCTCCGGTTGGACTTTTGCCCAGCAGTCCTTCACCGGGTGCCTAGCAGCCCTTCGCCAGGTCTTTGGTACCATGCAGTCCTTCGCCCGGTGCCTAGCAGTCCTTCGCCAGGTCTTCGACTCCTAGCATCCCTTCGCTAGGACTTTGTTTCCTGGCAATCCTTCGCCAGGTGCCTAGCAGCCCTTCGCTAGGACTTTGTTTGCTGGCGGTCCTTCGCTAGGTGCCTAGAAGTCCTTTGCTAGGTCTTAGACTCCTAGCAGCCTTTCGCTAGGTGCCCAGCTGTCCTTCGTCAGGTCTTAGGGTTTCGATGCCTAGCAGTCCTTCGCTAGGTGCCTAGCAGTCCTTCGCTAGGACTTCAATCTGCACACTCAAGTAACATGTTAGATAACAATAACATCTTAACTTTTGAACCCTTTGCCATTATCAAAACCCAGGTTCGACTTGGGTGATGTCTGCACCAACACTTTTTCCCTTCCTTTTCCCTACAACCCATATTATATTTCAAAGGAATTGACTTGGGTTTAGGGTTTATCTCTTTTTTACCTAATGGACACTTGTCCTTGTAGTGCCCCCTCTTGTTGCACCCAAAGCAAATGATATGGTCTTTTATCCTTGCTTTGGTGGAGGTTGAGGCTTCTTCTTGCTTCGGTATTGAAGAGGGGCTCTCCTCCATCTTAATTCTTGAAGTGGAGACATCTTCTTCTTCCCTTGATGAAGTGGATGATCTTTCACTCTCTTGAGCCACTTCATTTGATGAGATGAATAATTCTTTTTCTTCTTTCTCTTCTTCTTCGGATGTTGACCTCTTTTCTTCATCCGATTGGTCCTTCTTTTCTTCTTGGACCATTGAACTCATTTCCTTGACCTATTCCACTAATTTAGCTTGTGTAGGGTTTTCATGGAAGGCTACCATCTTGTTCATAACTCATGTGCACTATTGTATTCCCCTACACCACTAATTAAATTATTAGGCAAAATATTAACTAAAATTAAAATTACCGTTTCATTTGCCTTTGCTTGTGCTTGTTGCTCCTTATTCCAATATCTTGGCCGGAGCTTTTTCCTGTGCTTATCCTTTGGAATTCGAACGGTTCTTCAAGTGCAACATGTAGTTCCAATCCATGCCGAACCAAGTCTTTGTCTGCGTCCTCCAATAGTCGAAATCCTCGCGATTATAGGGAGGTGGAACATTTATATCATCCCCCAACTTTTCTTCAATCATCATCTCCTCTAGCTTTTTGCTCTCTCAGCGGTTAGTCCGTAGATGAGTGAACCTTCGCTGTGATACCACTTGTTAGGATCTTACCGTGTGCTAGAGGGGGGAGGGGGTGAATAGCACTTTTTCGATTCTTCTTCCTACGAGTTGTTAGTGCGCAAGCGAAAACACAATGAAAATGAAAATAAAACTAACAACTAATAGAACACACCGATTTACGTTGTTCGGAGAACAAACTCCTACTCCACGGCTGTCCGTAAGGTGGATGATCCCGATCCTTCGGTGGATGATTCCCCGGAGCACCTCCAGCTAGCTCTTGTCGCTCCTTATCAGTGGAAAACCTCGCCACAAACCTTGGACAATCCTTGAGCACTGTAGGCTACTAACAAGCTTTAACCAAGCAAGTTTCGCTAAGAAGAAATAGCCTTAAACGAGCTCCCTTAAATAGAGCTCGAGGCTGAATATGACCGTTACCAGTCGACTGGTCCAGCACCAGTCGACTGGTCCATTCTGAATTTGAATATCACCGCCTGACCTTTCGAATTATGGCCACCATCAGTCGACTGGTCCTGGACCAGTCGACTGATCTTACTGTGAACCCTATCAGTCGACTGGTCCTTCACCAGCCGACTAGTCCACTGCCTAAGTCTAGGGTAACCTTTCCAAGTACATTTCTCTCAGCACTTGAACCCTCACGACTTAGCCCCACCCGAGTACAATTCCCTCAGCACTCGAACCTCACGACTTGGTTGACTCTTCATCCAGCAGCCTCGATCTGTTGCCTTCGCACCCTCTTCGTCTTCGGCTCTCATCCCTCAGATGCGCACACAAGCCCTCGCTTATCTCCATGCCATCCTTCATGCATGCCTCGAAGTCCGCATCCCTCGGCTCATCATTCCTGCTCCAACAACCTCAATCTGTTGCTTTCAAGCCCTCTTCGACTTTGACCCTCGTCCCTCAGATGCGAACACAAGCCCTCGCCTTGGCTTCATGCCATCTTTCACGTACGCCTCGAAGTCCGCTTCCCTCGGCTCATCATCCCTGCTTTGTCCATGGTCCCTCGGATGCGCGCACAAGCCCACGGCTTGCCTCCATGCCACCCTTCACCGTACCCGAAGCCATCCAACTAAGTCTATGTGTATTCTACAAACTGCACACTCACATACACAAATTAGATCAACATGAAACCCTAACTTAATCATATTGACACACACATCAAAACCCATGATCCTCCAGATCATACTTGGGTCGATTGCCCCAACAAAAAATAGGCTCCCAAAGCTCAGTTCCATTGATTCATTCACTACAAACAAATTTTTTGTAATATTTCTTTATTTTTCTAAACTTTTCATCGTGTAAGAGACTTCTCCACTCGAAGGAGTTTATTCAGGAGAATCAAGCTATATTCTGCCTTGAATTAGCAAACTCCTTGGTTACAAACTAAGTAAAATTCGTTCACCTCTTTCTTTTCAATATTGTTCTTTTTTATGCTATTACTATTGTGAACTAATCAACATCTTTGTTTAGCAAAAATAAAAGATATTATTTTTATTTTCAGGGGTAATTCACCCCCCTCTCGCCGACCTACGATCACCTTCAATTTTTATTAGAGCAAGGATACTCCAGAAGGACTAACTGTCATCAAAGCACTCTACAAAATGGTCGGACCGGTCATCTACCCGCCAAAGTTCGAGAGGGAGTTCGGGAGTTGGAAGCGCAAGATGCAGGTATTCTTTAAAACAAATTTTGATTTACTTTTAATTATGAAAAACAGTTTTATAGCTCCCAAGGACCCTGACACCAAACCCAAAGATGAAATCCTATGGACAAAGAAGGAGCAGGCGAACATTGTGGCGAACGGGAAAGCAGAATTTCATCTACTGATCGTACTACCTACACAAGAAGTCAACCGAATCAGGAACTACCGATCTATAAAGGAACTTTGGGAAAAGTTCCTTGAACTTCACGAAGGTGTTGGATCAAGAGAACCGATAGAGGGGGGTGAATATCGGAAAACGTTCGGATTTTAGGATTAGAGAAATTACGCAGCGGAATAAAACAATCAAACGCAAACACAAGTAGTTTTACTTGGCTCGGAGCCTAGGTCGACTCCTACTCCAAGGCCCACGGTCGTTGGCCATTTTCTGTGGGCAATTCTATAGGTTCGCAAATCAGTTTACAGTATTGAATTACAAATGTAGCAAAGTAAACTTTTAAAACGAAAACTCTTCTTTTACCAACGTCTGATGTAGGTTGTCTTTTTCGGAGTAGCGGGACGTCGTCGGCGCTTGAGTCTCGAGTCGGGAGGTTTCCGGAGCAGAGCGCGAGAGCAGAAGAGCGTAGAAGCGTTGAATGAATTGTTGTTTGAAGCCTCGGGGTCGAGGGCCCTTTTATAGGCCCTGGGGGCGCCCGGAACGTCGGGGGCGCCCCCCACGTGTCGGCCGATCCACCTTTAGCTCGGTCAGCGTCTGATCCCTTCAAACTCGGGATTAGACCTTGACCGGGGTGCCCGGGATGCTGGGGGTGCCCGGGTTGACCGAGTCAGAGCTTATCCTTGGCTTCGCTGGCTTCTGGTTCGATGGCATGCACAGGGGGCGCCCGGGACGCTGGGGGCGCCCGGGACGCTGGGGGCGCCCGGGAGCAGCGGGGGCGCCCGGGAGATGAGCTGTCGAAGCCTGCCTTTGTTTTGTGTGTTTTGTGTTCACCTTGGGGGTGCCCGGGACACTCCGGGCGCCCTGGTCAGCTGTTGCCTCATTCCTTTGAGGCTCTCTGAGCTGCAGACACTCGTTCCTTCGGTCCTGCATCCAGGGTTAGTCCAAAACACCATAAAACAATAAGATGTTAGTTTATATAGCCTTAGCTGTCTTGGTTCTGACTTTGGGTCTCCAAAATGGAGCCCTAGGTCGAACCGACGCCTACTGTTCCCTCGACGGGGAACGCGTCCTCACCTACTCCTCTCGGGAGAATGTACCTGATGCCAACCGCTCCTCTGGTTGGACTTTTGCCTGGCGGTCCTTTGCCAGGTCTTGGGTACCGAGCTGTCCTTCGCCCAGTGCCTAGCATTCCTTCACTAGGGCTTCAGTCCCAAGCTGTCCTTCGCCTGGCGCCTAGTAGTCCTTCACTAGGGCTTCAATACCCTGGCATTCCTTCGCCAGTGCCTAGCAGTCCTTCGCTAGGGCTTTTTACCCTGGCATTCCTTCGCCAGTGCCTAGCAGTCCTTTGCTAGGGCTTTTTACCCTGCACACTAGAGTGACATGTTAGATAGCAAGTAAGACTTAACTTTTGAGCCTTGTTGCCATTATCAAAACTCAGGTTCGACTTGGGTGCTTTTTGCACCAACAATCTCCCCCTTTTTGATTTATGGCAATCCTGGTTCAAAAAGTTAAGTTTAATCAAGGCATATACAAATTACCTTTTGTTCCCTCCCCCTGGAAGGAATCTCCCCCTAGATTTTTCAAAAATTCGTGGGGTTTTCGACACTAAGTTCTAAGTTTAAAGTTTGGATTTTTACTTAGAAAATTTAAAAAATTATACTTGTAGTGAATTATTGAGTTCAAATACTTAGTAAATTTTGAAAGCTTAAGTTTATTTAGACAACTTTGAAAACTCAAGTTTAAGAAGGATTTTCAAACTTTAGTTTGAGTACCAACAAATTGAAAGTTTTAAGTTTATGGTACTTAATACAGTTTTGAAAAACTCTAAGTTTTAAAGTACTTCGTGAAGTTAACACAAACCTAAGTACTTCTGAAATGCTTAAGTTTTTCTGAAAAACTTAAGTACTTTTGAAAAGTTTTGAAATGTTTAAGTAAGAAATTTTTTTTAACAAGCTTAAGTACTAGGAAAGTTTTGAAAAGCTTAAGTACTTTGAAAAGCTTAAGTGAGAAATTTTTTGACAAGCTTAAGTACTAGGAAAGTTTTGAAAAGCTTAAGTACGTTGAAAAGCTTAAAAAAAATTTTTAACAAGCTTAAGTACTAGGAATGTTTTGAAAAGCTTAAGTACTTTGAAAAGCTTAAGTGAGAAAATTTTTAAACAAGCTTAAGTACTAGGAAAGTTTTGAAAAGCTTAAGTACTTTGAAAAGCTTAAGTAAGAAAAACTTAGTGCTTTAGTACTTTGAAAAACTTAGTACTTTAGAAAAGCTTAGTTAAGTACTTTTTGAATAAAGGATAGATTTTGAAATTTCGAGAGAAAAATATTCTACAAAAAATTTTAAACAAAAAAAATTTTAAATTCTCTCCTTTCTTATCTCTCCCCCTTTGCCATATATCAAAAAGATAAATAGAGCAGAAATTAAATTGCATAACGGAAATAACTTTCATAATGGAAAATATTTGCATGATTTTGCTGTACTGAACCAATTCATGATAAGACTTAAATCAAATCAGTTAATTTTCTCTTGTAGGGACCTGTCTAACCCAATTAGCTACTTACTAACTGTTATAAACAGTAGTTTTTGCTAGGGTTAGTCAAGTTAAGTGTTTTTGTTCAAGTTAGATTTTCTAAACTTGACACTTAACTTGATTGCTGTGTAAGTTGTATTTAGTGCCCCAATTACTACAGATGCACTGACTTAAAGCATCTTGAATTAAGGCAAAGACCTAAGCATCTCAACCCTTTCTAGATAATCAATCAAAAAGTACCCTAAGGTGCTTGTGAGATGCTGACTTCTAACTCTATAGGTGCATGCAGTTCTAGGGTTAGGGCCTAGGCTAAGTCCATTTTCGAAAAAACCCTAGTTTTGAGAGGGGGTAGTTTTGAAATAAAACTAAGAATTTTTTTTTAAAAAAAACTGATTTTGAAATTAAATAAAACAGTTTTTCAAGTTCCTTTAGAAACTGATTTTTAAATCAAGTAAAGCAGTAAGAAATTAAAAAGTAGAGTTAACCTATTCTACAGAGCACAATCCTAACTGCCGATCAAATAGGACAGAACAAGTACTCATTTCCATAAGTCAGCTAGTCAAATAGAACAGAACAAGTACTCAAAATTCAACACAGTCATACAAGTCAGGCATAAGTCAACTCTACTGAGTAGGGGCAGTCAAATAGTTACTGGTACAATGCTAAGCAAATCTAGGACGAGGGACCGGGATGATCAGAGGAGCCTGGCTGCCAGGATCGAAATAGGGTCATCATCTCGTGATACTGTGCATCTCTGGCCTCCCTCTCAGCCCTAAGGGCGCTCATGTAATCGGTGTAGTATCCTAGATTTGTTGCCATTCCTTCATCGTGGTTCGCCTCCACTTCCTCTCGGAGATTCTGGACCTGTGTCTCCAAATGTGTCATTCTCTCGTAGAGTGTCAGTGGAGCGGGCTCGTCTATGTGTGCTCGGGCCGCTGCCGCTATGTCTCCAACGTCCACGTCTACCTCCTCGTCTGAGTCGATCGGAGCCTCGGCCTGCTGTCGTCTCCAACTCAAAATCCCGGTGGCCGATACCTCTAGACCCGCTAACGAGAAGTTCCTAAATCCTATTTCATCAAAGTCGGTCATAGCGGTTATTTCACCCACGGTAATGTCACGACCGTGGTGATGAAGGAGGGAGGTGATGATGTGGCAGAATGGAGTGCGCACTTGTCCCTGGGTCGTAACACTGGACGCATGCAGAATAGTATGAAACATGTGTAGTCCAATGTCAATGTCAAGGTGATGGACCAGGGCATACAGAAGGAAGACATGAAAGGGTCGCATGGTCCCGAGATCTCTAGTGGAGAGTGGTAAGATACAGCGGACCAGGACTCTGTACAGGGCATAGTCCTGCGCCTGAAGGTCAACGGCTTGGAATCGTCTATTTGCGGGGAGTCTAGCTTCCCTATAGAAGTAGGAGTGGATAGTGTCTAAGGTAATGTGAGAGTAGGGAGGATCAAATGGAGGATTCCTAGGTGGATAGCAGCAAAATGTGGACTGGGAGGGTCGTAGTCCAAGGAATCGGTTCAGCAAAGTAGGGGTGATAGAAGAGGTATCCCTTGAACAGTAGTGTAAAACATGAGATTATCTTGTCGAACTATGTTATTGTAGAATTCTGCACATAATGATTCATTAAGGGCAATTTACCAAAAGGCGTATCCAACTATTCGTAATTACCGAAAGGAGTACCATGGTTTCTATTATACCAAAGGGTGCATCCTATATAGTGAAGTTACTTTTATACCCCTCACGCCAACGAATGGCTTTATCAAACACATTTTCGAGACAACCGAACCACTTTATCAATAAAATATTAATTTGTGGTTCGGATGGGTAGCAGTCGAATTTTTCTCAGCCAATATATATATGTGAAATGATTTGCACAAGTCGAATGATAATAGAGGATTTCAGGCCCTAAACGGTAACTTTTTTTTTACAGTTATTTTACAAATAACTTAGGTATATTTTTTGTATTTCAAATATATAACACATATCAAAATTAAAAGGAAATTTTTAATTCTCAAATATTTATCTGATTTTCCACAAATCAACCTGAAAATTAGAGGGATTAGAGGAATTTGTTTTTTATCAAATATTTCAGGCCCTCGGATGATTTTCACAAATTTACCGAGGACCTGAAATATCTTTATTTCAGGCCCAACGTGGGCCAGAAATACATTTATTTCAGGCCCACGGTGGGCCTGAAAGAAGACAATTCAGGCCCAGCGTGGGCCTGAAATAAAAATATTATTTAAGGACCACCCTTAACCATATAATATTTTGACTTCATCCCCCAAGTTGGATTACATATTTTATCCCTAAACCCTAAAATACTCTCTCCAAACCTCACCCCTAACTACTGATAATGGTTTTGTAGAAATCCAGATATGGGAGGTCAGCAAAACACACTGATGGAACTAAACTACACCTATAACTTTGGACAAAATTATAATTTGAGGTTTAGGACACCTAAAATACTTTCTCCAACCTCAACCCTAACTACTGATAATGGTTTTTTAGAAATCCAGATATGGGGGGTCCATCAGTGGGTTTTGAGCAAAACCCACTGATGGAACTAAACTACACCTATAGGTTTGGAAAAAATATAAATTTGAGGTTATGGACACCTAAAATACTTTCTCCAACCTCATCCCTAACTATTGATAATGGTTTTTCAGAAATCCAGATATGGGAGGTCCATCAGTGGGTTTTGAGCAAAACCCACTGATGGAACTAAACTACACCTATAGGTTTGGAAAAAATATAAATTTGAGGTTATGGACACCTAAAATACTTTCTCCAACCTCATCCCTAACTGTTGATAATAGTTTTTCAGAAATCCAGATATGGGAGGTCCATCAGTGGGTTTTGAGCAAAACCCACTGATGGAACTAAACTACACCTATAGCTTTGGAAAAAATATAAATTTGAGGTTATGGACACCTAAAATACTTTCTCCAACCTCCTCCCTAACTGTTGATAATGGTTTTTCAGAAATCCAGATATGGGAGGTCCATCAGTGGGTTCTGAGCAAAACCCACTGATGGAACTAAACTACACCTATAGCTTTGGAAAAATTATATATTTTAGGTTATGGACACCTAAAATACTTTCTCCAACCTCATCCCTAACTGTTGATAATAGTTTTTCAGAAATCCAGATATGGGAGGTCCATCAGTGGGTTTTGCTCAAAACCCACTGATGGACCTCCCATATCTGGATTTCTGAAAATCCATTATCAGTAGTTAGGGTTCAGGTTCTAGAAAGTATTTTAGGTGTCAGTAACCTCAAATTATTAATTTTTCCAAAGCTATAGGGCTAGTTTAGTTCCGTCAGTGGGTTTTGAGCAAAACCCACTGATGGACCTCCCATATCTTGATTTGTGAAAAAGCATTTTCAACAGTTAGGGATGAGGTTGGAGAAAGTATTTTAGGTGTCCTAAATCTCAAATTATAATTTTCTCCCAAACTATAGGTGTAGTTTAGTTCCATCAGTGGGTTTTGAGCAAAACCCACTGATGGACCTCCCATATATGGATTTCTGAAAAACCATTATCAGTAGTTAGGGTTCAGGTTGGAGAATGTAGATTAGGTGTCCGAAACCTCAAATTATAATTTTGTTCAAAGTTATAGGTCTAGTTTAGTTCCATCAGTGGGTTTTGCTGACCTCCCATATTTGGATTTCTACAAAACCATTATCAGTAGTTAGGGGTGAGGTTTGGAGAAAGTATTTTAGGCTTTAGGGATAAAATATGTAATCCAACTTGGGGAAAGAGGTCAAAATATTATATGGTTAAGGGTGGTCCTCAAATAATATTTAATTCAGGCCCACTGTGGGCCTGAAATTTTTTTATTTCAGGTCCACGGTGGGCCTGAAATAAATGTATTTCAGGCCCACTATGGGCCTGAAATAAAGTTATTTCAGGCCCAACGTGGGCCTGAAATAAAGATATTTCAGGCCCGAGGTGGGCCTGAAATAAAGCTATAGGTTGGAGAAAGTAGGGATGAGGTTGGAGAAAGTATTTTAGGTTGGAGAAAGTATTATCAACAGTTAGGGATGAGGTTGGAGAAAGTATTTTAGATGTCGATAACCTCAAATTTATATTTTTTCCAAAGCTATAGGTGTAGTTTAGTTCCATCAGTGGGTTTTGCTCAAAACCCACTGATGGACCTCCCATATCTGGATTTCTGAAAAACCATTATCAATAGTTAGGGATGAGGTTGGAGAAAGTATTTTAGGTGTCCATAACCTCAAATTGATATTTTTTCCAAACCTATAGGTGTAGTTTAGTTCCATCAGTGGGTTTTGCTCAAAACCCACTGATGGACCTCCCATATCTGGATTTCTAAAAAACCATTATCAATAGTTAGGGATGAGGTTGGAGAAAGTATTTTAGGTGTCCATAACCTCAAATTTATATTTTTTCCAAACCTATAGGTGTAGTTTAGTTCCATCAGTGGGTTTTGCTCAAAACCCACTGATGGACCTCCCATATCTGGATTTCTGAAAATCCATTATCAGTAGTCATCATCCCTTGGACAAATGGCCCTCCGTCAGATAAAAATGTCCCCAACAAGAACATAGGTAACTAAATGAGGAAGAACTTTCTTATTTTTTAAAATAAGAAAGTATTTTATAAACCCACTTATTGAAATCTAAAAAAGTGTTTGTTAATTTCAGCGTGGACTGTGCCTTCTTTGTCATGCAATATGTTCGATGTCTCCTATATGATGAGAAGATGTCATGCAATATGTTAAGTATTTTATAAACTGTATTGGTGATGTAAAAATCCATTCCTGTTGATTGACATCCATTTGTATGGAAAAATCTCCTTATGTGGATGTTGTTATGATTATGTAGATGTTGTTATTCTATATAATATATTGCCAACAAAAACAAAACAATTGGGTGATGTTTATTCAAATCCAGTTGTTGCACTGTTGTGCGCCAAGTGATACGGTCAGATATAATAACTGATAATGCACTGTTGTGTGCCAGTTGCTGCACTGTTGTGTGCCAAATGATCTATTCTGTCACATCTTGTAGGTAAATATAGATTATTATTCTAAAAATCATTATATAATCTAATCAACAATATATATTATATAAATCAGATATAGGAAAACCTATAGGATGATATATTCTGTCACTGTTGGGTTATGCACTGTTTTGAGCAAAACCCACTAATGGAACTAAACTAAACATATAGGTTTGGAAAAAATTATAATTTGATGTTTCGGACACCTAATCTACATTCTCCAACCTCAACCCAAACTACTGATAATGGATTTTCAGAAATCCAGATATGGGAGGGCCATAAGTGGGTTTTGCTCAAAACCCACTGATGGAACTAAACTAGCCCTATAGCTTTGGAAAAAATTATAATTTGAGGTTTCTGACACCTAAAATACTTTCTAGAACCTCAACCCTAACTACTGATAATGGATTTTCAGAAATCCAGATATGGGAGGTCCATCAGTGGGTTTTGCTCAAAACCCACTGATGGAACTAAACTACACCTATACTTTGGAGAAAATTATAATTTGAGGTTTCCGACACCAAAAATACTTTCTCCAACCTGATCCCTAATTGTTGATAATTTTTTTTCATTAATCCAGATATGGGATGTCCATCAGTGGGTTTTGCTCAAAACCCACTGATGGAACTAAATTACACCTATAGGTTTGGAAAAAATTATAATTTGATGTTTCCGACACCTAAAATACTTTCTCCAACCTCATCAATGGGTCCTTCAGTGGAGTTGAGGTGTTACAAACCTCAAATTATAATTTTGAGGCCCACGTTGGGCCTGAAATAACTTTATTTCAGGCCCAAGGTGGGCCTGAAATAAAGTTATTTCAGGCCAACGTGGGCCTGAAATACATTTATTTCAGGCCCACGGTGGGCCTGAAAGAAGACAATTCAGGGCCAGCGTGGGCCTGAAATAAAAATATTATTTTGAGGACCACCCTTAACCATATAATATTTTGAATTCATCCCCCAAGTTGGATTACATATTTTATCCCTAAACACTAAATACTCTCTCCAACCTCACCCCTAAATACTGATAATGGTTTTTGTAGAAATCCAGATATCGGAGGTCCATTTGTGGGTTTTCAGCAAAACCCACTGATGGAAATAAACTAGACCTATAGCTTTGAAAAAAATTATCATTTGAGGTTTAGGACACCTAAAATACTTTCTCCAACCTCAACCCTAACTACTGATAATGGTTTTTCAGAAATCCAGATATGGGAGGTCCATCAGTGGGTTTTGCTCAAAACCCACTGATGGAACTAAACTACACCTATAGGTTTGGAAAAAAATATAAATTTGAGGTATGGACACCTAAAATACTTTCTCCAACCTCATCCCTAACTATTGATAATGGTTTTTCAGAAATCCAGATATGGGAGGTCCATCAGTGGGTTTTGAGCAAAACCACTGATGGAACTAAACTACACCTATAGGTTTGGAAAAATATAAATTTGAGGTTATGGACACCTAAAATACTTTCTCCAACCTCATCCCTAACTATTGATAATGGTTTTTCAGAAATCCAGATATGGGAGGTCCATCAGTGGGTTTTGAGCAAAACCCACTGATGGAACTAAACTACACCTATAGTTTGGAAAAATTATAATTTGAGGTTTAGGACACCTAAAATACTTTCTCCAACCTCATCCCTAACTACTTGATAATGTTTTCAGAAATCCAGATATGGGAGGTCCATCAGTGGGTTTTGCTCAAAACCCACTGATGGAAACT
>JAGFNQ010006063.1:447328-567697 GCA_024364735.1 Boesenbergia rotunda
GCAACAACTGGATTTGAATAAACATCACCCAATTGTTTTGTTTTTGTTGACAATATATTATATAGAATAACAACATCTACATAATCATAACAACATCCACATAAGGAGATTTTTCCATACAAATGGATGTCAATCAACAGCAATGGATTTTTACATCACCAATACAGTTTCAGATTATCTCAAGTTTTACAAAACATGTCTCTCAGAATATTAACTGTCAGCTCAAATCTGATTCTACTCATGTCTCCTTGTTTGAAATCCATCTTCTCATCATATAGGAGACATCGAACATATTGCATGACAAAGAAGGCACAGTCCACGCTGAAATTAACAAACACTTTTTTAGATTTCAATAAGTGGGTTTATAAAATACTTTCTTATTTTAAAAAATAAGAAAGTTCTTCCTCATTTAGTTACCTATGTTCTTGTTGGGGACATTTTTGTCTGACGGAGGGCCATTTGTCCAAGGGATGATGACTACTGATAATGGATTTTCAGAAATCCAGATATGGGAGGTCCATCAGTGGGTTTTGAGCAAAACCCACTGATGGAACTAAACTACACCTATAGGTTTGGAAAAAATATAAATTTGAGGTTATGGACACCTAAAATACTTTCTCTAACCTCATCCCTAACTATTGATAATGGTTTTTTAGAAATCCAGATATGGGAGGTCCATCAGTGGGTTTTGAGCAAAACCCACTGATGGAACTAAACTACACCTATAGGTTTGGAAAAAATATCAATTTGAGGTTATGGACACCTAAAATACTTTCTCCAACCTCATCCCTAACTATTGATAATGGTTTTTCAGAAATCCAGATATGGGAGGTCCATCAGTGGGTTTTGAGCAAAGGAAAGCAAAGGGTGCAAATTCAAAGCAAAGGGTGCATCCTCCCAGATAAATTCATTTGCCAACCTACCATGTAAATTGATATGATTATATATTACATAAGAGAATATATAAAAACTAACCTAAACTATAATATTTTGTAACTTACTATAGATTCTCCAATCTATTTATCAGGTAGACCACTTCTTTATCTTTATTTTTCTTCTTTGTATTCATAAAATGTTTCTTCACAAACTACATCAATAAAATTTATTTAGCCCAAACTAATTATTGACCAAATTCAATACAATTGATGTATTTTAAATGAAATTAACACACTTACATCAATGCCTTGTTGCCTCGTTTTGTATAGTTCGGAGGTTCTTCTTGTTTCCTCCTCTATGTCTTCTTCAGACATGACTTCCATTACATCGTAAATGTTTCCTCTTGCTTCATCCATATCCTCCTCACTAAGTTTCCTTTTTCCCTTGTCCATAACAATTGATATTTGTTTCCTGTCCCGCTTCCCCTTAGGTAAAAGCTGGTGCCATACTGGACTGTCAATTGGAGTATCCCTGTAATCATACCGAGTTCGGTCACGTCCTCTCCTAGGTGTACAAGATTCTGGATCAGAAAGAGGATCGACTACAGGATAGCTTTCTTGACCCTCCATGCCTTTTTTTTTAATAATTGAAAGTAATTCCTTAACCCTTTCATTCAAACATATATTCTCCTCTGTTAGCTCCTTGATTCGGTTGTCCTTAAGAATGCATTCACCACATAGCATAACATCTCCTTCTGATGTCTCCATTGCCCGTGGTATGTCATCACCGATATCAAGGTTCTCAAACAATGTGTTCTCATGTAGGGTAGGAATTAATTCAACAATAACCTGTCAATTACGAAGTACACAAATGTTACTACCTCTCTATCTAACTCAGATAGATCACATTTAAGAATAATTACCTCTTCGGACGAGAGTCGGTCGACAAGGCCCCTCACCCTACTAATATGCGAAGGAATATTCTCCACTTATTTTTCGGGGCCCTTCAACATTGAATGGTTTTTGAATTGGTACATGCTCCAAAAACCATGCCTACACAAATTTTTACAGCCAAATACATTAATGACATCAAAATATTATAAAATTTAACAAGCTAATTCTACTCACTGCCAAAAGCCCTGCAAATCCCTTTAGGTAAGGGAGGTTGGTGGTGCTCTCATTTCCCTGAGTTGATGAAAATAAGTCCCCAATCTTAGGTATTTGTGGAGACAAAAATTGATGGATAGCTTCTACCCAATTGAATCTACCTAGATTGTCATAATCATCTACTATATCTACAAGACCTAGAGGAACCTTATATGTACTAGACGAAAAATAAAACACAAACAAATATATACAAAATATAAAATTTACACACTAATAACACATCATCCTCTGATTCAACACTTTTAGAAAAATGTTTAAGTAACTCCTCAAGTCTTGTTCTTGTAGGTTGTTTTTCTTTTGAGAAGTAAGTACGATAGAGGTCACCCGATGCTTTAGTTGAATTAATAGGGACCGAAACACCACGGTCCACTATACCCAGTATCAAAGCAACATCTCGTCTGGAGAACGCAACCGGTACACCTGAAACAATTACAAAATTTAGTTATCATCAAGAATAGAGGCTTGAAATTATTCCACGTTGGGCCTGAAATGATTTCAATTCAAGCCCTACGTGGGCCTGAAATGTATTCATTTCAGGCCCAAGGTGGGCCTGAAATGTATTCATTTCAGGCCTACCGAGGGCCTGAACTAAATTAACTTCAGGCCCTCGGTAGGCCTGAAATGATTTTATTTCAGGCCTACCGAGGGCCTGAAGTCATTTTCACTTCAGTCCCTCAGTAGCCCTAAAATGAAATGATTAAACTTTATCAAAAACTAATCATTTCAGGTCATCTATATTACTGTCTTATCTTACTATAGATACTATAGATATTGTCTACAATTCATAACTAAAACTATTACCTGAGAATTTAAAACCTTGCGAGGTTGAATCCCAACTTTCAAATATATTAACCAAAATTCCACGGATATGCTGCAATTCTTGTATGTCCAGGAAAAAACTGAAAGGCGACCCTTTGATCTTCGCAATGTGTCGATCATTTAAAATGTCAAATTCTTCAAAAAATTGTTTAAAGTGGCCTAAAACACTGCACCAACGTAATTTTTGTCCAATGTCATCTGAATCCTACAGTTTATATACAGTACAAATTTATTCAGCAAAGTAATTTTAAACATGTTGACAAACAATGCTGGTTTGACCTAAGCATATCGCTAAGATACCTTGGTGGATAATGCCAAGGAAGAAGATGCTGAACCACCTACAGACCTTTTGCCTGACATTATCAAATAAATCCAACGTGCAGAAACCCTAACCCCTTGGTGTATTATGCCGATCAGTCTCCACTTCAACGTTAACACTAAAACCCACCTCAGGATCACACAGAAACGCTTTCGAGCAATGCCTAGGTTTTGGTTGTCCGCAGGGATTCGGGGGATGAGCTCGCGACTATATCACAGCTAGGGCACGTAGGACTGCAAGAAGGCGAGTTCTTGCGCTGAGAGAGGTTGAGAGTGAGCTTTTATCCGAAATGAAGGACTTCCATTTACGTTGTTGCGCTGAGAGAGAACGGAGAAAATTTCCACTGCTACCCATCCGAACCACAAATTAATATTTTATTGATAAAGTGGTTCGGTTGTCTCGAAACTGTGTTTGATAAAGTCATTCTTTGGCGGGAGGGGTATAAAAGTAACTTCACTATATGGGATGCGCCCTTTGGTATAATAGAAACCATGGTACTCCTTTCGGTAATTACGAATAGTTGGATACGCCCTTTGGTAAATTGCCCTATTTATGGTATGAGTGCAGAATACAAGATTATCTAATTGATAGAAGTTTATAATATTCATGGCTAAGGGGCATGATTGGGTAAAGAAATGACTATTAAGATAGTTTGTTTTAATAGGCTTGTAAATGGTTTGAGCAAACTTATTACATAATTCTAGAGTAGGGAACCTAGGGTCGGGACTCGGTTCGGCATCGGGGTTTGCTTGATTTGCTCGGCGTTTTCTAAGTTAAGAGGTATAAGAAGAGAATAATTCTAAATGCATTAAAGAATTTAAGAAAATAATTTTAAATGCATAAGATAAATCATACCAGGGAGGCATGGTGAGATTGGGGAAGCACAAGTGTCACTTGATCTTCTTGGAAGGAAGGAAGTGAGGAAGGAAGTTAGTTTTTGGTGTGGGAAGAGGAGGAGGTTCGGATGCCCTTATATAGGCATTTCAATGGGGGCGCCCGAGAGCTCCCGGGCGCCCGGGTCAGTGGTCTCTGCCTTTGGCAGAGACTGGGGCTGGATGGGGGCGCCAGGAGTGCTCCGGGCGCCCTGGTCAATGGTTAGAGGCAGCTTTTTCCTCGAGGGAAGGAAAAGGCATGGGGGGGGGGGCGCCCGAGGAGTCACGGGCGCCCGGAGCTGTATAGGAAAAGATAAATTTTATGTCTTGTCATCGTTTGATCATGGTTTAATTGGTTTGACTATGGTTTGAATTGATTTGACTGCTTTGACTGTGGTTTTGACAAAGTTGACCATGGTTTGACCATGTTGACCATGGTTTGACCATGTTGATCATGTTGACCATGGTTTGACTATGATCTGAACTACAAGATTAACTCATAATATAGGCATTAAAGAATTTACAATTGAGTCTTAATCCTACTGTCTCACCCAATCTAGGGGTTTCAATCATGTTAGCCTTATAGGTTTTGTGAGACAAGTTTTGATAAGTAAAATTATTTTGTAAAATTAATTTTTATTTAGAAAACCTTAAATTAATTTTTGAATACAGTTAAATTTATTTTGAAAGAAAATGTTTAAATCTATACTTAACTGAAAATTTGTGTTAGATTTGAATTTGACAAAAAGTAATTTGAATTTGAAATTCAGAAATTGGCTTCCAGGTCTTGGCGAGGCACTAGGCCTTCTTTGGCCGTAGCCTTATTGGATCATCAACCCTTTCCTTGACAAAGCCGTTTAATGAAATTTCATTTTCAAAATTAATCTTTGAAAAGTTCTGGTCTAACTAGTTTGAGTTTTGGATCGGTAGCTTCGACTAGTTTCACCAATCTAAAGAGACCAAGTGTACTTGATCTTATTAGAATTGGTTTCCTTAACGTACTATCATCTCACCTCCACCCAATACTATGTTGTTAAGTTTCAGTTAAGTTTGTTCAGTCCTTATACTAACCATTCCTAAGTCTAAGCATGGTAAATTGTAGAAATTTAAATAAACAATCAATCAAGCAAATTGCAAGAATTAAATTCTATTTAACAATAAATATAGTTTTTAATTTGGCTCCCCCTGGACTAAAGCCACGGTAATGATTAGGCAAGATGTAAAACATGTCCTTGGGGATCCAATACTGATTTGATCCAGTTGGTTTGTTCAGGTACAATTTAGGTACCCATGCCTGAACTTTACTTCTAGACTGATTCAGTACAGCAAAGTAAGATCTTTGTCGAGATTTGGTTCTATAGCCAAGTCCGGATCGATTTAGAACGGACTTCTGTTTTCCAAGAATCATGTCAAGACCCTTGGAACCAGAAGTGAATCGTTCTAAGGCAGCTCTAAGATCCTTAACCTGAGTTTTCAGGGAGGAGTTCTCTTTCTCAAGTTTTTCAACTTGAGTAGGAGTTTCTTCTTGAACTTTCTCGGTTAAGGATTTAGAGTCAGCTCCCTCTTTCAGGAGTTTTACTTCCTGTCGGAGGGATTCGACTCGGAGTTTAGCTTTCGCGAAATCTCGAGAAAGATACGAAATAAGTTCTTTAACTGACTTCTATTAAAACCACTTACCTTGATTTCGTCGTCTTCTGAAAAGGTTAGTCTGTCGTCGTCCTGTTCTGACTCTGGCTCGGTCCTGACTTCTTCTGAGGCGGTCAGGGCTAGTAGGTTTGACTGGGGTGCTTCTTCTTCTTCTTCTGAGGAAGATTCGTCCCAGGTTGCTTGGAGTGCTTTCTTTCTTCTTGTCTTCTTGGTCTCCTTCAGGTTCGGACACTCTGTCATGTAGTGGCCCTTCTTCTTGCACTCGTAGCAAGTCACGTTGGGCTTGTTTTTGTCATTTGCGGGTTCAGCTGGTTCGTCTTTTCTTCGGTTTGTTTTCCGTCTGTTGGTTTGGTTCTTCAATTCTTTATAGTAGCTTCGGGCCAATCGGACCAGCTTTGGTCGATCTCCTTCTTCGTCTTCTGAGTCTGAGTCTGAGTTAGACTCGGGTTCAGGTTGTGGCTTCTTCTTTGTTGACCTTCCAGTTTTTCCTACAAGAAAGGCAATACCTTTCTCGGCCAAATTGCAGTTAGTTTGTTCATGTAGTTCTAATTCGGAAAACAATTCATCTAATTTTATTTTTGAAAGATCCCTTGAGACCTTGTATGCATCTACCATAGATGCCCACAAGGTGTTTCTAGGGAAAGCATTTAAGGCATACCTTATTAGGTCACGGTTTTCGACCTTGTGACCAATAGTATGTAGACTGTTCATAAGTTCCTGGATTCGGGCGTGAAGCTGAGCGGTCGTTTCGTTGTCGGTCATTTTTATTGTATACAGCTTGTTCAGGAGCAGATCTCTCTTACTGATCCGAGTGTCTGATGTTCCTTCGTGCAGCTCGATCAGTTTTACCCACAGCTCCTTGGTACTGTTGAAGGGGCCCACCCGGTTCAGCTCCTCCTTTGTTAAGCCGCATTGAAGGGTCTGAGTCGCCTTTGCATCGGCTTCAATTTTTCGCTTCAGAGCGTTGTCCCATTCTGAGTAGGTTTGCGGTACTCCTTCAGCGTTCTTCGGAATCTCCAGTCCGGACTGGATGATTATCCACATGTCCACCTGAGTTTTCAGGTGGACCTCCATTCGACTTTTCCAGTAGGAAAAGTCTTCTCCACTGAAAAGTGGAGGTCTGGCGGTGCTGAATCCTTCTTGCATGGCCATTAGGGATTGTATCTAAAAAAAACTAAGAAACGAACTTTGTCCCAAGACTTGGTCTTGGATTAGTAGTGCTGGATAAGGAAAATAAAATATCGAAGGGTGTTGCACCAACCTCGATTAACGAGAGGAAATTCGAACGAAGAATATATTAGAAAAAAATTTGAACGAAAAAAAAAGAATAAATCTGAAAAAAAATTTCAAACTGGTGGTTGCACCAAATTTGAACTTCCCCGCTCTGATACCACTTGTTGGATCGAGAGAACCGATAGAGGGGGGGTGAATATCGGAAAACGTTCGGATTTTAGGATTCGAGAAATTACGCAGCAAAATAAAACAATCAAATGCAAACACAGGTAGTTTTACTTGGTTCAGAGCCTAGGTCGACTCCTACTCCAAGGCCCACGGTCGTTGACCGTTTTCTGCGGGCAATTCTATAGGTTCGCAAATCAGTTTACAGTATTGAATTACAAATGTAGCAAAGTAAACTTTTAAAATGAAAACTCTTCTTTTACCGACATCCGATGTAGGTTATCTTTTTCGGAGCAGCGGGACGTCGTCGGCGCTTGAGTCTCGAGTCGGGAGGTTTCCGGAGCAGAGCGCGAGAGCAGAAGAGTGTAGAAGCGTTGAATGAATTGTTGTTTGAAGCCTCGGGGTCGAGGGCCCTTTTATAGGCCCTGGGGGCGCCCGGAACGTCGGGGGCGCCCCCCCCCCCCCCCACGTGTCGGCCGATCCACCTTTAGCTCGGTCAGCATCTGATCCCTTCAAACTAGGGATTAAACCTTGACCGGGGTGCCCGGGACACTGGGGGCACCCGGGTTGACCGGGTCAGAGCTTATCCTTGGCTTCGCTGGCTTCTGGTTCAGTGGCATGCACAGGGATGCCCGGGACGCTGGGGGCGGCCGGGAGCAGCGGGGGCGCCCGGGAGCATGGGGGCGCCCGGGAGATGAGCTGTCGAAGCCTGCCATTGTTTTGTGTGTTTTGTGTTCACCTTGGGGGCGCCCGGGACACTCCGGGCGCCCTGGTCAGCTGTTGCCTCATTCCTTTGAGGCTCTCTGAGCTGCAGACACTCGTTCCTTCGGTCCTGCATCCAGGGTTAGTCCAAAACACCATAAAACAATAAGATGTTAGTTTATACAGCCTTAGCTGTCTTGGTTCTGACTTTGGGTCTCCAAAATGGAGCCCTAGGTAAAACCGACGCCTACTGTTCCCTCGACGGGGAACGCATCCTCACCTACTCCTCTCGGGAGAATGTACCTGATGCCAACCGCTCCTCTGGTTGGACTTTTGCCTGGCGGTCCTTTGCCAGGTCTTGGGTACCGAGCTGTCCTTCGCCCGGTGCCTAGCATTCCTTCGCTAGGGCTTCAGTCCCAAGCTGTCCTTCGCCTGGCGCCTAGTAGTCCTTCGCTAGGGCTTCAGTACCCTGGCATTCCTTCGCCAGTGCCTAGCAGTCCTTCGCGAGGGCTTTTTACCCTGGCATTCCTTCGCCAGTGCCTAGCAGTCCTTCGCTAGGGCTTTTTACCCTGCACACTAGAGTGACATGTTAGATAGCAAGTAAGACTTAACTTTTGAGCCATGTTGCCATTATCAAAACTCAGGTTCAACTTGGGTGCTTTCTGCACCAACAGAAGGTACCTTTGAAGCCAAGCTAGCAAAAAGAGACTTACTTCAGAATCAACTCAGCAACCTCCGACTGGAAGAAGGAGAGTCAATATCTCAACTACACGCTAAACTTAAGGAGCTAATTACGGAACTCAACAACCTCGGAGAGTCGGTAAGAAATCGGGATGCTCAAAGGTACGCATTGAATGCCTTCTCAAAGACCCCGAACTGGACTTCGATAATTGACACTTATTATATCTCTAAGGATCTTGAGGTAAGTACCTTAGAGCAACTCTTTTCAATTTTAAAACTTCACGAATCTAGATGTGCAAGAAAGAGTAAAGCGGACAACATCGTCTTAAGCTCGATGAAGATCCAATATGAAGATGAATCTTCTGAAGATGAAGAAAACACGACGTACATGGTAAGAAAATTGTCCAAATATTTTAAAGCTAAATGAGTTAATAAAGTGCAAGGTATAAAGTAAAAGAAAAATCGCTGCTACAACTGCAAGAGGGACACGTGAAGGAAATGTGGGACCGGTGCCGTCGATAGAGGGGGGGGGGTGTATATCGAACATAAAAACTTCTCGCGGAAATTTGTCTTTCGTAGACTTTCGTTCGAGACTCAGAGTTAGTGCAGCGGAAAATAGAAAGAACGAAAATAATGACAACATAAAATGCACACGGGATTTACTTGGTTCCAACTCCCCAAAGTCAGTGCATCCAAGGCCTAAGCACGGGAACGCCCGTCTACTAATGGTCTCCTTTTCGGAATTTCCAGAGGTGGAGAAATCCGTCTTACAGTGCACAATTACAATCACAAAGATAGATTAAAAATAATTGCGGAAAATAAATTCAAACCAACGAGAGTCGAGGACACAGCCGATTTGGAACTCCGAAGTGTCGCGAACATCCTCCCGGAGCTTCCCTGGTCGCAGAGCCTCGTCGTTAGCGCTTTGTCGTCAGTCAGAAAGCTCAGAATGAATCTTGAAGTTGTTTTGTGAACTGAGGGGTCGAAGCCCCTTTTATAGGGTTCATTGAGGCGCCTGTGTTGAAGGGGGCGCCTCATACAGCTTGGTCAAACATTATCTCCGCGCCGAACTCGCAGCAGCCGATAAGGCTCTTGACCAGGGCACCCTAGACATACAGGGCGCCTCATTGAACACAGGCGCCTCCTTCAATGAGGCACCTGGTTCCATTAAGGCGCCCTAGCTGATGGGGGCGCCCAGGAGCCTCTTTCCAGCCTTGTTTGCCTGCTTTGTCTTCACTTTTAGGTACCTGCAATATACATAAATACAAGGCAAACACACATACAATCTTAGCCTTAATGAAATGGTTTTGACTTCGGATTTCCGTGAAACCCTAGGTCGAACCGACGCTTATGTCCCACCCCGGGAACGCACCTTCAACCTACTCCTCTAAGGAGACGGTTGCCACCCAGTCCATTCGGGTGGACTTTTGCTTAGCCTTCGATACTCTCGGATCTCGAGACGTCCAAACCTCGACCCGTCTCTACTTCTGTCCTTAGTCATCACTCAGCTAAGTTGCTCAATCCCTCGGACCAAGACTACGTGCCCAAACCCTAGGTCCAGGACTTAGTGCCTAACTTCACTCATCATGACTTTTGCCCAGCTTCACTCACCAGGTCTTACTGCCCAATTCCATGAACCAGGACTTAGTGCCCAATTCCACGAACCGGGACTTAGTGCCCAATTCCTCGAACCAGGTCTTCGGTGCCCAACCCTCGGCCAGGACTTGGTGCCCAATTCCTCGAACCAAGTCTTCGATGCCCAACCCTTGGTCAGGACTTAGTGCCCAATCCATGATCAGGACTTAGTGCCTAGGTTAACTAGGACATTGGTTCACTCTGGTACTCTTTTCTTCACTCACCCTTCCCTTGTTCAATGTATCATTGACTTAAGCATTTTGTCAAACATCGAAACACTTAGAGGAGGACATCACTGATGCATCTTGCACCAACAATCTCCCCCTTTTTGATGTTTGACAATATCTTAAGTTAGATTGGTTGAAAGGGCTAAATCATAATCTTTGAAAGAAAATCTAAGTTTTGAAAATAAGTTTTGATTCTTTGGGAAAGCTCTCCATTCTTTGGGAAAAAAATTTCTAACTTAAGCTCACTCTCTCCCTTTTTGAAAAGACTTTTTGATTTCATTTGATCCTTTGAGAAGAAAAAAAATTCCTAACTTAAGCTCTCACTCTCCCCCTTTGTCATACATCAAAAAAACACGACAGAAACATTTGCACCAACAATAAAAAATAGCTTTTCGAAACCCTTTGCATCAATCTTTGAAAGCAACGAACTAGAAAAAAAATAATTGTACCAACAGAGAATTAATTTTTCTTAAATTGCACCCAAAAAATGTTACACTTTGAAAAGTATTGTGAAAATCGAAAAAATATTTTGAACTCAGAAGATTTTCACTTTTTTAAAAAATATTACCTTAGAAACATTTCAATTGAGAGAGATTTTCAAAAAGGGATTGCATAAAAGATTTATTTCATAGAAAAATAGCACTTTTCAATAATATTTCACTTAGAGATTTTTTGCACTTTAAAGGAATACTTTGAAAAATATTGTGCAAAAACTTGTACTTTGAAAGATAATTTTTCTTTGAAAAGATTGTACTTTGAAAAACATTGTGCTTTGAAGGATATACATTTTGCAAAATATGTACTTTGAAACAATCTATACTTTGAGAAATATTTGCCCTTTTTGAAAACTATTAACACTTTTGAAAACTATTGTGTATTTTTAAAACATATAAGTACTTTTAAAAGATATTATGCATTTTTGAAACATATAAGTACTTTTAAAAGATATCATGCATTTTTGAAATGCATAAGTACTTTTAAAAGATATTATGCATTTTTGAAATATATAAGTACTTTTAAAAGATATTATGCATTTTTGAAATATATAAGTATTTTTAAAAGACATTTTGTGCATATTACGAAAATATTATTTTGAAAATATAATACTTTACTTGACTTGGTTTCTTTTCCAGTCTAGCACAATCCTAGGAAACCTCATTAACTACAAGACATTTCCCTAAGTGTCCTGGAAATTCTTCCAAATTCAATTAAGTATTATTTCCCCAAAAAAATTGATAAGCTAAAAACAATTTTTCAAAGTGATGTTGTATATATAAACAAAATGATTTAAAACGATAGTATTTTGAATGAAACACTTATGTTTTCAAAAAGATTTTGGAAATATAGTGCATGAAAAAATATTTTGAAAATGTTCAATAGTTATTTTAAATTGACATCCCCCTAAACTTGACCCAATCCTAGGAAGCTTGTTGACTATAAGCGATCTTCCTCTGAGTCTTAAGGTTTGATTCAAATTATAAGAACTACCTAATAATTTTTAAAAAAAATATCAGAAATAATTTCTTTTGATTTAGACTCCCCTAAATTTGACACATCCTAGGAGTCCTTGTAGATCATGAAGTGGACCTCCTCTGTGTCTTTAGGGTTTATCAGAATCAACAGAATGAATAATATTTTGAGTGTGGTAATTCTCAAGGAGACACTTTTCGAAAAAAACAATTCAGAATGATGATAATTTAAAGCATAAACCCTTTTCGAAAACATAAGTGATAGTAATTAAAGCACAGTTTTCAAAAGACATTTTGAAATGATAGTAATGTTTAAAGCACAGTTTTCGGAACACATTTTGAAATGATAGTGATGTTTAAAGCACAGTTTCTGAAACACATTTTGAAATGATAGTGATGTTTAAAGCACAGTTTCCGAAACACATTTTTGAAAGATTTAAAAATTTTAAAAGAGTAAAACACTCCCCCTTTGTCCAACACCGTTTGACTCTATCTAAGTGACTTAAGGGACTTTAGTGTTGACCTAAGAGGCTTGTGTCTAATTGTGTAGGTCAAACAATTTTCAAAAGATATAATTTTGAAAATGTATAATATATAAGCACTTAGACAAGCATGAAATACATAAAAATATTATTATGTTAAAGCACTATTTTGAAAATAGATTTTTAGAAAAATATTCTAAGTTTGGAAAACAATTTTGAAAAATATTTTCAATTTATTAGTCCTTAACATCTCTCCCATTTTAGATGTCTCAGTACAAGCAAGCACGGTTGCCTTATGAGTGTATTGTGAGATGCTTGAATCATTTTTCTTAATTTATTGTTAAATCTAAGATTTAATCGAAACTTATGTTAGATTCAAATTTATCAAATAGTAAAGTGAATTTGATTTTTGGTAATCGGCTTCCAGGTCTTGGCGAGGCACAGAAGCCTTCTTTGATCGTAGCCTTATTAGAGTAACAACCCTTTCCTTGACAAAGTCTTTTATAGAAAATTCATTTTCAAATTACTTCTTGAAAAATTTTGGTCTAACTAGCTTAGGTTTTGGATCGGTAGCTTCGGCTAGTTCCACCAGACGGCTTCCCTAACGTACTATCATCTCACCTCCACCTAATACTAGGTTGTTCAAGTTTCAACTATTCTTTTTCCTATAACCATTCTAAGTCATGCATAAATTTAAATATGAATGACATAACATATTTTTTAAAAAAATAACAGATGCATGGCATGACAGTTATGCATGAGTCAAACAATTCAAATCATTTTACTTAAGTTTCTAATAATGTATCAAATTCTCGATTTGATACATGTCGTGTGAACCTGCGAATAGGCAACCCACTTTGACATATTTAATTTTATTAAATTAATTGTTGCGGTTTGGGTAAAATTTTATTTAGTTTAAGTTATTAGGATTTAATTGATGTTAAATTAATTAAGTTAATCAAGATTTAATTGGAAATGAATTAAGTTAATTAAGGGTTAATTGAATTAATTAATTAAGGATTAAGAATTAATTGAATTGACATTAATTAAATTAGTTAAGAATTAATTGAAGTTGAAATAATTAATGATTAATTAAATTAATTAAGAATTAATTGAATTAACATTAATTAAATTAGTAAAGAATTAATTGAATTGAAATAATTAAGGATTAATTGAGTTAGAATGATTTAAAAATTAAGGTTAAAAAGATTAATTAAATTTAAACATTTAATTAAGGATGAATTAAGGAAAAAGATTAAGGTTTTTAATATTTAACTTGATTTATGTTTCAAAATTTCTGAATTGGTTAAAAGTTGTGGGTTTAATTTCATTATTTCGAAAATATCTGATTCATTTACTATTTCTGTTTTATCTAATTTTTCAAACAATTTTGATTTGTTTGACTTTTTGTGAATTTTATTAACCATATCCTTAATTGTAGAAAATTCATCTTCCTCCTCATCCTCATCATTAAAATCACATCCTTTTATATCTTCGTAGTAGTAGGTGGAATAATTTGGGTCACTAGTTAATGTTTTATAATAATTGTTTTCAGGATTATCCAAGAAAATAATTAAATTATTATCTAAAAGAATTTCATCTCCAATATCTTCAGAAAAATTATTTTTATCCTCTGAAAATTCTTCTAAAATATTTTCAATGTTATCCTTAACATCATTTTTAATATCCTCAAAAACATTTTCAGAAAAATCATTTTGATCCTCAAAAATATTTTCAATATTTTTAGGATTAATCTCAAAACTTTCAGAATTAATTTCAGAATTATCATTAGCATTTTCAGATTTAATTTCAGAATTATCAATAAAATTCTCAGAATTAATTTTAGCATTATCAGTAAAATTATTAGAACTAATTTTAGAATCATCTGTAAAATTATCAGAATTAATTTTGGAAATTATTGAATTGACATCTGTCTATTAATATCTATAAAACACAGTTTTGCATGCACATTCACAGAGAGCTTAGGATTCCGGCCTAAACCGAATATAAATTTTCTAAATAAAAAATTTATAATTAAAAATACAAATTCAAAAGAAAATATATAATTACAAATCCTAAAAAGAAAAATTCATATCTTAATCCAAAATTAAAATTTTAAAAAATAATTTATCAAATTTTAAAAAGATAATTCAAAAAATAATTTTGATTTAAGAAAAATGATAGTCCCACATTTGAAGTTACCAAGGCGAATTACACACAGAGCAATTATAAAAAATGGACAAAGAACGGTAAAACAACTCATACCTTTCTCGGCCTTTAGGCTAAGATCAAGTGTAATATTTGTTCTTATCAGTTTAATATCTGATATGTGGGTCATTGATCCACTTTGATATTAAATTAATTTTTATATGGGGGATGACTCATCACAGTAGCTTGCTACTAGGGTTTTCATGGGTCGCCTGTGTGTTGCACTATAGGACAGGCCTGACACACCCTATCAAAGCAAAGTAACTTTAGATCGCATCCACATCCACCACCCTTATAAAACTTATGATCACCATTAATATCTTATATTATAAAAAATAATACTATATCTTATATTGACATGAATCCATGATGAAATAAAATATATTACTTTTCATTTTAATTTTTCATTTAATAATAAAAATTGACATATATATATTATCACTAAACATGTTATTTGAATTGTGCTTGAATTGTGTAAGATTCCTGTGCATCGCACGGGTATTGTACTAGTTAAGGATTAAAAAGTTAATTTCTGATATTTTAATATTATCTAAATTTTGTAACTGATCATGCAGAATAATGATTTGACTATTTATTACATGGTTTAATTTTTCAGAAAAATTATCTATGTTATCTACATAGGATAGTGCCGGAATTTGAAAATTTTTCGGAATGTAAATTTTGCCTACCTTTGCCAGACACTAATTCTTGTAGTGTCCGTACTTTTCACATTTGAAGCATTTGATATAATCCTTGTTCCTCAGGACTCCGGGCGCTGGTGTCTCCTTTACTTCCGATGAAGAACGAGTCTTACGAGTAGGACACTGATTTTTATAGTGTCCTCTCTCCCTGCACTTAAAGCATATAATATGTAATTTAAAAACTGACATTTAAAAAAAAATTGTACCTAACCACCCCTGGGCTCCCCCTCAACTCCTGACATCTTTGCTCCGTCGGCGGTTAGTCCGGTGAAGAGCGGTCTAGCTCTGATACCACTTGTGGGACCGGTGTCGTCGATAGAGGGGGGGTGAATATCGATCGTAAAAACTTCTCGTGGAAATTTGTCTTTCGTAGACATTTGTTCTAGACTCAGAGTTAGTACAGCAGAAAATAGAAAGAACGAAAATAATGACAACACAAAATGCACATGGGATTTATTTGGTTCTCAACCCCCAAGGGTCAGTACATCCAAGGCCTAAGCACGGGAACACCCGTCCACTAATGGTCTCCTTTCCGGACATTCCAGAGGCGGAGAAACCCGTCTTACAGTGCACAATTACAATCACAAAGATAGATTAAAAATAATTGCAGAAAATAAATTCAAACCAACGAGAGTCGAGGACTCGGCCAATTTGGAACTCCGAAGTGCCGCGCACTTCCTCCCGAAGCTTCCCTGGTCGCAGAGTCTCGTCATTAGTGCTTTGTCGTCAGTCAGAAAGCTCAGAATGAATCTTGGAAGTTGTGTTATGAGCTGAGGGGTCGAAGCCCCTTTTATAGGGTTTATTGGGGCGCCTCATATAGCTTGGTCAAAGCTTATCTCCGTACTGAACTCGCAGCAGCCGATAAGGCTCTTGACCAGGGCACCCTAGACATACGGGGCGCCTCATTGAACATAGGCGCCCCCTTCAATGAGGTGCTTGGTTCCATTAGGGCGCCCTGGCTGATGGGGGCATCCAGGATCCCTCTTTCCAACCTTGTTTGCCGGCTTTGTCTTCACTTTTAGGTACCTGCAAGATACATAAATACAAGGCAAACACACATACAATCTTAGCCTTAACGAAATGATTCTGACTTCGGATTTCCATGAAACCCTAGGTCGAACCGACGCCTATGTTCCCACCCCTAGGAACGCACCTTCAACCTACTCCTCTAAGGAGACGGTTGCCACCCAGTCCATTCGGGTGGACTTTTGCTTAGCTTTCGATACTCTCGGATCTCGAGACGTTCGAACCTCGACCCGTCTCTACTTCTGTCCTTAGTCATCGCTCAGCTAAGTTGCTCAATCCCTCGGACCAAGACTTCGTGCCCCAACCCTAGGTCCAGGACTTAGTGCCTAACTTCACTCATCACGACTTTTGCCCAGCTTCACTCACCAGGTCTTACTGCCCAATTACACGAACCAGGACTTAGTGCCCAATTCCACGAACCAGGACTTAGTGCCCAATTCCCCGAACCAGGTCTTCGGTGCCCAACCCTCGGCCATGACTTAGTGCCCAATTCCTCGAACCAGGTCTTCGGTACCCAACCCTTGGTTAGGACTTAGTGTCTAATCCATGATCAGGACTTAGTGCCTAGGTTAACTAGGACTTTGGTTCACTCTGGTACTCTTTTCTTCACTCACCCTTCCCTTGTTTAATGTATCACTGACTTAAGCATATTGTCAAACATTGAAACACTTAGAGGAGGACATCACTGATGCATCTTGCGCCAACAGGAAACTGCCCTAAATTGAAGAACAAAGGAAAAGGAACAACAAAGGCAAAAGTCCACAACCTAAAAGCAACATAGGACGAATCCTCATCGGAAGATTCAGATCTCGAGGTACACGCACAGACTTGCACTGATGGCTTCACACCATGAAGATGAAAGCATCGATGAAGGGGGAGCCACGTTAGAAGATAGTAGCGACGAATGGGGAACTTTTGATTTCAGAAAGGATATGGTAAGTGAGGTATGTCTTCTACCTCCTGATCAATTATATTTTGGTATTAAAAAAATGGTAAAATCTATGTGTAAATTAATAAATAAGAATGTTGAATTAAAAAGGAAATTATCTTTTTCATGCCCATTAGAAATGTATGATAAATTGAGATTTGAAAATAAAAAAAATTAAAAATTCAAATTGAAAATTTGAAAAACAACCATTCATGTTCAAGTTGTTATTAAAATTCAAAAATTAGATATTATGAACAACTTAACTGGTATTTCAAATTTCATAGGGGTTAAATTATAAAAATTCTCAAATTATATATTCTATCTAAATTCTTGATAAATCACAAAACTTTATATTGGGTTTCAAAATCTGTCTTCTACTATTAGATTTTTTTAAAGATATTATTTATAGAAAAATTAGTTTAATATTTTTTTATGAAAGAATTTTCTTTGTTGTATCTATAGAATTTTTTTCGTAATTTTTAATAAATAAACATATTTATTATGATTTTTCGATCGAAAATATGATTTTTAATTTTAAAAATATATAAAAAATTAATTTCATCAAATCTGATTTTTCAGGATCTGCTGATTATCTTTTAAACCTTAAGAAATTTTTTTAAATGTATTTGATATCAAAATCAAAATTTAAAATTATTTTTTCAAATTATCAATATTAAATTCAAAATTAATTTTCAAAAAGTTAGATTTTTTTTACTTTGACAATTTTTTTGGAGATAATTCTATAAAAATTCTAACTTATATAAAAAAATTTAATAAATTTTTGAATAAAAATTAATTTTTTAAAATTAATTTTCTAAAATTAAATTTTACATTTTAAAAATCAATTTTCAAGCAAAATTTGAAAACTTAGATTTTCTGAAAACTATTTATTGTGTTAAAAATCTGCTCAAAATGTTTCAAAAATTTTCAATCTTGGATTAAGTTTTTATAAATTCTTTAAAGAGTTATTATTTCTCTTAACATGTTTTAAGTTTTTGATGTGATCAAAGGAGGAGAAATAGGAAGTTAAGGAGTAGACTTAATTTCAAAATTTTTTTGGGTACTTACATTGTCATTTATTCATTTCTTTTTTTTTTTTGCTCATTTACTCTAACTTAACTCGAGTTGATGCATATCAAAAAGAGAAAGATTGTAAGTACTCCATATTGGTTTTGATATGGTCAATCAAGTCAAGTTAGGTCTTGTTGGTTTTTAATCCTTGTGTCTAATTGTGCAAGCGCTTAGAAGTGTAGGAAGTCGAGCGGGAGACGCAGCAGTAGAGAAGGATGACACGAGGAGAGAGCCGATGGGCTTGGTGTATTCGAAGGATGCGGAGGTCTGCAGAAGAGTATGCTGGTGGAGCGAGAAGGACATGTGCGACGTCCGAGAGATGAAAATCTGGGAAAAAGCACGCTCAAGGAGAAGAAGGAGAAGACCGGAGAAGGGTTCGAGTGTGCCCGACTCTAGAAGGTCCGAAAATCACCCAAGAAGACCCGCTGGAGATTGGTCAGCAAATTGCTGACCAAAAGTCACTCGGGCGCCCATGAATGAGGGCACCCTTATACACTCCGACACCCCTATCCCCGGGCGCCCAGTGTATACATGCGCTAGAGAGCCCAGCTTTATTTGTCAGCTAGCCGTTTGCAACCGTTGCGCATCGGATAACGCACAAGTTACGTGTTAGGCCCCCTCAACTACTCGGGGTGGCCCTATAGTGCCACGCCAGCATTCGGATAGAGTTGACCGAGACTATAAATAGGCCCTCAAAGTTCAGTTCCATTGATTTATTTATTGCAAATAAATTCTTTGTAACTTTCTTTATTTTTCTGAGCTTTTCATCGTGTAAGAGGTTTCTCCGCCCAAAGGAGTTTATTTAGGAGAATTGAGGTACATTCTGCCTTGAATTAGCAACCTTCCTGATTGCAAACCAAGTAAAATCCATTCACCTCTATTTTTTTTCAATATTGTTCATTTTTATGTTATTACTATTATGAACTAATCAACGTCTTTGTTTAGCAAAAATAAAAGATATTATTTTTATTTTCAGAGGCAATTCACTCCCCTATTACCGACCTACGATCACCTTCAAAACACACCAACCAAAAGTAACATTAATCAACAATCTCAACACTAGCAAAATAGTTATAAAGACAATTTCTATGAGGAGTTAAACCTTGATAGTGTTAAAGAAAATTCAGCTATCATAATAATCGCGATACCCATTATTGAAGTCAGTATATCTACAAAAATGTCGACTTCTATCATACTAAGGGGGCGTTTGGTTCAAATTTGTTAATCGGAATGGTAATGGGATTCATTGAGGGGTCAATGGGAATGAGAATTATGTTTCCATTGATAGTGTTTGGTTCAAATCTTGGAATGAAAATTATTGTCATTGATGATGTTTGGTTCAGTTTAACTTTAGTAATGGGAATCCATAAAAAATTCAAAGTTACCTAAAATAATAGAATTATTACAAAATAGAGAAAGTAAAATAAAATGAGTTGAGAGATAAATTAGAAAAATATAGAGAGAAATTATGAGAAGTAAGGTAAAAAAAGAAATTAGAAGAAAAAAAATAAGAGAAAATACAATAATAGAGAAAATAAAGATAAAAAGTAGAGAAAAAAAATAAGATAAGATAGATGTGTTAAAAAATAGAGAGAGAAATCATTAACAAAAATCTAGAGAGAAAAAATGATATAGAAAATGTAGAGAGAGAAAGTGATAGAAGATATAGAGAAAAGTAAAAAATAAATATAGATAAATTATGATAAGAGAGGTAGAGAGAGAAAGTAATATTAAATATATATAGAGAGAAAATGAGATGAGAGAGGTAGAGAGAGAGTGATATAGAAAATGTAGAGAGACAGTGATATAGAAAATGTAGAGAAAAAGTAAAAAATAAAGATAGATAAATTATAATAAGAGGGTAGAGAGAGAAAATGATTTTGAAAATATATAGAGAGAAAGTGAGATGAGAGAGTAGAGAGAAAAAGTGATATAGAAAATATAGAGAGAGAAAGTGATATATGAAATATATAAAAAAAATGATAAATAATGATAAATAAATATGATAAGAGAGGTAGAGAGAGAAAGTGTTTAATAAAATATACAGAGAGAGAATGAGATGAGAAAGCTAGAGAGAGAAAGTGATATAGAAAATATAGAGAGAGAAAGTGATATAGAAAATATAGAGAAAAAGTGATATAGAAAATATTAAAAAAAAGTGAAAAATTAAGATAGATAAATTATAATAAGAGAGGTAGAGAGAGAAAGTAATATTGAAAATATATAAAGAGAAAATGAGATCAGAAAGGTAGAGAGAGAAAATAATAGAAAATATAGAGAGAGAAAAGAATAAATATGTTGAGAGAAATTTTAAAATGTAGAGAGAGAGTAAAATGAGATAATATAAAAAGAAATAGTAAAATGAAAAATATAAAATAAAAAAAAGGAGTATTTTGGATATATGAAAAGGAAGGAATGATTGAGGAATTTGATTGATGAGGGGGGAGTAGGGAATGAAAATGAGGGAATGATTCCCTTATTTTCATTCCCATTGACACTTACCAAACAGTGTTAATGAAAATGATTACCATCCATTCTCATTCCCTAATCCTTATTATCTTAAATCAAATACCCCTAAGAGAACAAAGAAATAATATATTATTATCATCAAGGACGGAGCCGGACAAGAGGGGCGATAGCGCAATAACATCGAACATAGGATATTTTTGTGTTATGCGTTGATGGGGACACGGCTAAAACAATTAATATGTAATAAATTTAATAGTGAATTATTAATAAAATTTTGTTGGACTAGGCTAGAGTCCTGCCTTTAAAAAAAAGATTGACTTGACGAAGAAATTTTTTTCATAATTTTATAAAAGGAGATAGTATTAGTTCGTACAAAGAAATTTTTTTTTACATAAAACATCAACAGGAATCCAAAAAGATTGACTTTAAGGATAAGATCGACTTCAAGGAAAAGATCCTTTTGAAAAAGGATGGATAATATGATCTTCAGATCTATAAAAATAAATTAATTTTTAAAAATATTATATTTTTAAAATAGATTATATATATATAGATTAATCATTAATTTATTATCAATTTATTTCTAAAAAAATAAAATAGGTTATTAATATTTATATTAATTTGATATTATTATTATAGTTAAAGTGACAAAAGACAATTCACTCGATTTTAACGACCCCGCCAATTCATCTCAGGACTAATATAAAAAAAATAAATCATAAAAATTATTAACCTAAATGCTATGATTAATATATGAAAAAGATAGACATATTAATTTCGTTAAATTTTAACTCTCAAATGTTAAAATGACAATATTCATACATTAACCAACCGTCTATCCCATGAGAATATTATAATAAAGTTAAAATTATTATGGAATCATTGGTTTAATTAAATCATCAAATTCGATGCCTTTTGATCATTATTGGAGGTCGAAGTGATCTGGAGGATACAGCAGTAGAGCAATCGTTGCCATACGGATTACACCGGTGAGGGCAGCAAGAGGGGAGGAGAGGCAGCGAACGGGGAGATGGGGGTGGATTACTAATTTACTACAAGATACTCGGGGTGGGCAAGAACGCTAAGGACGACGATCTCAAGAAAGCCTTTCGCAAGCTCACCGCCACGAAGGGGCAAGCGGAGGCGAACTTCAAGCGACGTCGGCAGCTTATGAGGCTCGAATCGGAGCCTCTCCCTCTTTGATTTCCCTTTCTTTCTGATTAAAGATCTCATCTTTTGCTTTTGCCTATTCTGTTATAGATCCTGAGCGATCCCCAAAAGCGGGTTGTCTACGACCAGTATGGCGAGGAGGGACAAGGGCCAGATCTTCGGCGGTCCACCCCAGGGCTCCGACGATATTTTTGCAGAATTCCCCGGGATTTCCAGCCCATTTGGTGGGATGAGCGGCTGCGGCGGCAGTGGTAGCACCAGGGCCGGATCAAGGTTGGATGAAAATATCTTCGGTTCTACCTTTGGTGGGATGAGCTCTCAAGTGTCGCAAAAGGCAGCCACCATTGAGAAGCCGCTGCTGTGCAGCCTCGAGGAGTTGTACAAAGGGGCCACCAAAAAGATGAAAATCTCCAGAGAAATTTTAGGTGCCAGCGGGTAAGCTTCTTTGGGTCGACTTGCCTTTGAGCTTATTCAGTCAGTTTGGATCATTGTGTTAACGGTCTTTCTTTATCCATGTTTTGCAGGAAAAGAATGATTGTGGAAGAAATCTTAACAATCGATGTCAAACCAGGATGGAAGAAGGGCACGAAAATAACATTCCCAGAAAAAGGGAATGAATCACCAAATGTAATTCCCGCAGATATCGCCTTCATCGTCGACGAGAAGCCTCATCCTCTATTCAGCAGGGACGGCAATGATCTGGTTACGACACAAAGTATCTCTTTGGCGGAAGCCCTGACCGATTACACAGCTCATTTGACTACACTTGATGGTAGAAGCCTCGCCATTCCCATAAGCAAGGTCATCCATCCTGGCTACAAGTTGGTGGTGGCTGGAGAAGGAATGCCGTTTCCCAAAGATCCATCCAGGAAGGGAAATCTTTGGATCAAGTTCTACATCAAGTTCCCGACGACATTGACTGCAGAGCAAAAGGCTCACGTCAAGAGGGCGGCCCTGGTTCCATAAGAAAAATGAGAATTTGAATATGGATGTTAACTAAGAAAACATGCATGGTTTATTATCATCTTCTATATAAAGTAACTATTTGTATAATTGTAGGTGGAGAAGCTAGATTTATGACTATTAATCCTTATGTCAAACAACTACCTGGTTGTATAAAAGGTCAGAGACGAATTATGTGGCACTGACATTGGCAATTGCATCCTTAGAGCCATACGGACAGGTCTTCTACTGAATGCCTATTGCTTTAGGTTGAACCTTGATATTAATACATTAAGAAGCACTACAGCAAGAGAGTATATTAGGCTCTTCAAGTCGTTGGTTCGACCATTCAAAGCAGCCAATATGCGAATATAGGATCATAAAGAATTAACAATATGGGTTATGATCTTAGACTAACTAAAATGGTTAAAGTAAGGGCAACAGAGAGTAGGCAAACATTAAAAGCACAAGGTTTTAGATAGCAGGTCGATAATTGTTAATGTCATTGTCAAAGAAATAAAAATAATAATCAGGAAAAACTAAGCATAAGGAAATAGCATCAAAGAGCATACATAACGGCACATCATACTTTGGAATTTATATAAACTGTTTCCCAAAATGTCCCTCCGCATAACACATTTTGCCCGATTGAATGTGATTCCAATTGACTGGCAACTGTCAAATATTTTTAGCTAAAATATTTTAACGGCAAAGAACTATACGCATTTAAATTAGGGAAAATAATCATGAACAGAGTCAAGAGAACAGTGGAACTGTGATGCTGCGCATTTGGCATAAATCTGAGGCATCTAGAGTTGTCAAACACTTGGCTAAAGGTAGTTGATGACCCCAAAGAGCTTGGATTCATGCAAATAAGCATCATTGCACTGCTAGTGTTTCCTTCAGTGGGTCCGTATTCATTTTCTAATTTTGAACCCGATAGGAATGTCAAACACTTGTGGTCAAAAGTGTTTAAAGACTACTAGTCAACTGTTGATCGTCAAATATGATGGTCAGTAGCAGTTTGGCTATAATTACATCTAGTCGATTGTTGGTTGGGCGGTAATGTGTCAGGTGAAGTGAGTTGGGTTGAGGGGTATTTTGGAAAGTATATGCCCTATTTGGTAAGTCCTGTAGCATGGTTTGCCCTTTAGTTATTCAGTGAAATAAGTGTGCCCTTTGGTAAATTACTAAGGAAATAAAAATCTTGCATGGATTCTTCTCCTCTGCCATACCTTGCTCTCTGTTGTTCAGATAAACTGTAAATATAAGAGAAAAACCTATGAACTAGTGTTGATGCTCTACCCAAACTTTAATGAACTAACTTTATCAGAGTTTAGGTCATTCTTCATCAAAAGTAGCTTGATCCTGAAAGTAGTATCATTATGTATGAAAACACTAATGCAATCAATAGAAATAATTTTGAGATGAACTTTGCAGCTAAACTTGCACCAACAATTTTGAAAGCTAAACTAGTTTAATCTCTTCTAAATGCAAGATTCTAATTGCATTTAATCTCTTCTAAATAGGATGAGTAATAAATTGTTTCCAACTTTAAATTGTAAAATCTAATCATATGAAATCAAAGCTCCTTATTATTTTGCTTCTATGTTATAAATGATCCTTTTAAGACAACCAAATACTTCAGTTCTCAAATTCCTAGTGTGCTCTCTGTATGGTTGGAACCAATTTGATGATTGTTTTTTTTTTTCAACTTATAAAGCAATTTCAACATCAGGCAGTGATGTGATAAAATAAGAGCTAAACAAGATAGGCAATTTCTCGAATTATAAATTGCATTAGTTCTAGCAAAGTAGCTAACCTACATCCCAATGAGCTCACAAGATTCAATGCTAGTGTAGGTGAAGAATAGAAATCTTATGCCACTACAACATGGAAGGGAATAACTAAAACAGCTTGCTTTTAACACGGAAGTCATTCAGAACCAACACATGAAGGGCTAAGGGTTGCAACAGAAAATAGTTCGCCAAAGAAAAAAAAATAATCAAATTGCACATTCAAAGTAATAAAGGTGCCTTCAGACGTCCTAGTAAAAACAACTCTTTTAAAAAAACATTAAATTTCCAATTATATCTTCATGTTATTTTCAATAAAAAAAACACAAACGAACACTCAAAATATTTAAAATTATCATTAAATGTAACATGATAAGAAAAACAATGTTCCTTTATTCCTTGTGAAACTATTTGTTGTCCTCTCCTATTAGGCAACAGAGTTATTGTTCAAGCAGGTTTCCCTTTACAATCCAAACCAACTTCTTTAATCATCCATCCCCAGTCAATTCTGCACATAAGAAGCTCTTCCAAGGTCTCCTAACTTCCGAATCCTATTAAACTCTGGCATGATCAACTCAAGGTAGACATCAAACGGACTTCAGTCTAATACGCAATATAGCTTTTATACAACCTATCAGATTCTTATCCATCCAACTCAGTTGTCATTTCCAATAGCCACAGAAAAGACCTAAATCTTCCTATACTAATGCTCCAATCCTGACCTAAAAGAAAAAAGAAACACGCGCCACAAGGCCCTGGAATTTAAACAAACTGCTATCGTCGCGGTGGTGGAATCGGGGCTGCAAAAGAAGCAAAGGAAGGCGGGGAGAGGAGAGGGCCTTGGCCTCGAAGCTATCGCCGTCCCCTCGGAGTCCTCCGCCGCTCCAGGAACCACAGTGCCGACGCTTGATCGGTCGAGAAAACCGATGAGCTTGAGGAGAGAGAAGTGCAGACCACAACAACTATCGCCGTCCCCTCCGAGTTCTCCGCCGCACCAGCGAGCAAAACAGGTGCAACCGCCGCCTTAGCGGTTCTTTGGTCCGGCCCCGTAGATTTTCAGCGGGAAGATAAATTATGATTATCACTGATATAGTAAGGCGTTGGGATATCAGTAAATCAAAGTTTTATTTCCGTATGATGACTCTCGAATATGTGATTCCGAAATAAATGATCAAATATCTCACCATCCGATTCAGCCCATTGAGATACATATCTTTCAAACATAAAGCCTACCAGGAACCACAATGCGTACGCTTGATCGGTCGAGGAAATCTAATCAAAGAGGAATATCCAAAGTGCCATATTGTGACATGTAACCGCGTGTTTACTTGAATGGATCGCCTTCTGCCAGCTAAGACGGGAGGGAGATTGGATAGGGTGGCGCTTTCACGGAGACAGAGAGAGCGGCTGAAGATGGGCCGAGAATTGGAGCCAAAATTGACTTGTTGGGGTAACAATTTTAGTCCAATTAACTCCTGTCTGGGGGAGGATGCTTCTCGAATCTTCGACGACCTTCTCGAGAGCTTAATCCGGAAACGTCGATATTTAAGCCCTAGCGGCGGTCCGCTGGATTCGACGCTTGCCATCGCGTAGAACTATCAAGAGGAGGTGAAGCTTCAATCGATCGATTTCGCATTACGATTTGCGGAAGAGGGAGGAGAAGAACTTCACGGTGGAAGAATCGAGGGGTGCCAAGCGGAGGGGCACCGACAGTCCTCATCATCAGGAGAAGAGAAGAAGGTACAGCAGCGACAATCGTAGCCATACTGATTACACCGGTGAGGGCAAAAGGAGGGGAGAGTCGTCGGACGGAGAGATGGGGGTGGATTACTACAAGATACTTGGGGTGGACAAGAGCGCTAAGGACGACGATCTCAAGAAAGCCTATCGCAAGCTCGCCATGAAGTGGCACCCCGACAAGAACCCCAACAACAAGAAGGAAGCGGAGGCCAAGTTCAAGCAGATCTCGGAAGCTTATGAGGCACGAATCGGAGCCTCCCTCTTCCATTTCTCTTGTAAATTTCTGATTTTTTTTCTGATTAAAGATCTCATCTTTTGCTTTTGCATGTCTGTTATAGGTCCTGAGCGATCCCCAAAAGCGGGCTGTCTACGACCAATACGGCGAGGAGGGACTCAAGGGCCAGGTTCCCCCGCCGGGAGCCGGTGGTCCAGGAGGCGCTACCTTTTTTTCCAGCGGCGGGGATGGACCGACCTCGTTTAGGTTCAACCCCAGGAACGCCGACGATATTTTTGCAGAATTCTTTGGGTTTTCCAGCCCGTTTGGTGGGATGGGCGGCCCTGGTGGTAGCACCAGAGCCGGATCCAGATTCCCCGGGGGAATGGGGATGTTCAGTGAAGATATGTTTAATTCTCCCTTTGTCGCAGCCGGGGAGGGTGCATCGATGAGCTCTCAAGTGCCGCGGAAGGCAGCCCCCATTGAGAAGCGGCTGCCGTGCAGCCTCGAGGAGCTGTACAAAGGAACCACCAAAAAGATGAAAATCTCCAGAGAAATTTTGGACGCCAGTGGGTAGGCTTCTGCTCCTATACTTCTGATTAAGATTCATTGTGTTTTCTTATCTTTATGTTCTTAGTGCATCTTCCTTCAATGAATTTGCCACATTTTCCCCCTTCAAGGTCTTAGTGAGATGAAATTGTTCCTGCATTCTTTTTGAAAAGAAACTGTTCCTGCATAAATGGTTTGTCTCTTTAAGATTATGTTTTATAAATGAGGGAAACAAGTTTCGATCAATTTAGGTTCTTTGCAAAAGTGGATTCTAAGGTTAGAAAGAAGTGTTTTTGCAAAAGTGAATTTGTAGTTCTATGGGCTTTCCAGTTTCTCATGATTAGTGATGGTCAAACCTGCAATTTTCTTCTGCACAGTGTTCGGCTTCTTCACTACTATAGCACTGAGACAATGGTTGTCATTAATTTTCCTTTATGTGACTTGCTTTTTATTCTGTATGTTAGCACACCTGGTCATCCGGATCTGCTCCGATGTTAAGGCGCATGTGGCACTTGGTGACAGTGAATCTTAAATGGTGGAGCACATGATAAAACACTAAACAATAAATCATGGCATTTAGTAATATTGAATCTTGGATATCGGGTTACACTAAATTGTGCCACCTAGATATACTAGCCCGTGGCACTTGATGGTATTAAACTAGAGGGCAGATCCTCTGTCCCAAAAACCACCTTGCCCCGTCTGTCCTGCTCCTTGACAACGGTCGTTGAGTCGTCCGATCGCCGATCGGACACCACAGACGGCCTCCGGCTGCCGCCCTGAACAAAATTATACCCTAGGGGGTACGGTGAACCCGTCGAGATCGCCGCAATTGCGATCTCGCCGGATTCACCGTCGAATCCGACGAGATTACAATTGCAACGATTCCGATCGGTTCACCGTTCTTCTAGGATATCATTTGATTCGGTACGACGATCAAAATCCATCGGTAGTGTCCGATCGGCGATCGGATGACTTGCCGGCCATCGTCGGGGGAGCGGGACAGGGGTTTTTTAGGACAAAGGATCCGAAGTGATTAAACTATTGCATTAAACAACAAATCATGACACTAAATCGTGCCACCTAGTTATACTAACCCGTGGCAGTTGATAATATTATTTTGTGGCACCTGATTAGTAAAACTCTAAACAACATATTGTGGTTATCACTAAATTGTGATGCAACAATACTGTATTATCCACTCACTTTGTAAAAAAAATTGTTTTATTGATAATGAACTGTGTTCGTTCTAGTTAACATCTTACTAGGTGGCAGGTACAACTATGTTTTTTATTAAATCAAATGATTATGTATGTGGTCTTATGTTAATATTGTTTTTGGTTATGGTTATCGTGAAAAGATTTTAGTTCAAAATTTTCAACTGTGTACTCTCCTTAGAACAAAGGTTTGTTGATGCATTGAGAACGGGCCCAGTTTGTTGGACAATGGATGAGGGAATTGATGAATCATTTTATCTTTATGTCTTTACTAAGCTGATGGAAAATGGATGATGGAAGACGCATCTCCTATCCTTGATACACCCAGATTGGGCAGATCAAGCAGCAGATCGATGTGTATGCTTTTGTTTCTTAATTTGAATCCCCAAAATACTCATCTGACCTGCTGCCCTAGTTTAGGTTTTAGTTTGAGCGAATGACATTCAGACTCCCTTCACCTCTTTTTCCTTGATTTTTGATTTTTGCTGGAGTTAAGCACAGCATGCTTCGAGTCATCACTAACTAGTGCATCTCCTATTGCTGGCTCGTATATGTTTACTATGCATGAGTCGATTTGCCTTCTATACTGATGTTGATCTTATTCAATCAGTTTGGATCATTCGGTTAACATACTATCTTCTGTATCCATGTTTTGCAGTAAAACAATGACTGTGGAAGAAATCTTAACAATCGATGTCAAACCGGGATGGAAGAAGGGCACGAAAATAACATTCCCAGCAAAAGGAAACGAATCACCAAATGTAGTTCCTGCAGATATCGCCTTCATCATAGACGAGAAGCCTCATCCTCTATTCAGCAGGGAAGGCAATGATCTGGTTACGACACAAAAGATCTCTTTGGTGGAAGCCCTGACCGGTTACACAGCTCATTTGACTACACTTGATGGTAGAAGCCTTACCATTCCCATAAGCAAGGTCATCCATCCTGGCTACGAGGAGGTGGTGCCTGGAGAAGGAATGCCGATTCCCAAAGATCTAACTAGGAAGGGAAATCTTCGCATCAAGTTCGACATCAAGTTCCCGACGAGGCTGACTGCAGATCAAAAGGCTGGCTTCAAGAGGTTGTTGGTTCCATGAGAAAAATGAGAATTTGAGAATATGCATCTTCCTAGTTTAGTGCTAAGAATATGGATGTTAACTAAGAAAACATGGTTTATTATCATCTACTATATCACTTAATGTTTGGAGGATTTATATAATGCATTTTTCAAGTCATAGAATATTGAGTCACAAATCAATCTTTCCATCGATTTGTAACTGCTTTTTTGTTTGTTCAGTAAAGCTCCAATGACAAAATAATTTGAATATAAATTTCAGAAAATTAAGTTAGATCATATTTAAATAATAGATATATTGACATATGTTATAGTTTTATGTTTAAGTTATTTTTATTCATTATGTTATATTATATCATATAATTATAAATTATTTATAATTTGCCATTATTTATAAATTCAACTTCTTTTTCTCTTATCATACAGAAATGTAAAAATATAAAAGTCGTTTGGTTTACATTTTTAGTCTGTTTTTCATTTTTATTTTTTTAGAAAATGTAATTTTTTAAAAAACATGTTTGGTTTGTATTTTTCAATTTTATTTTTCAGAAAAAAACATAGCGTTTTCTGGAAAATTGAAGAATAAAAAAAATCATTTTTCAGAAAATTAGAAAATATAATTTTCTGAAAAATGAAAATGAAAAATGACGCAAATCAAATGCTCCCTAATTTATTTAATTAACTTCGGGCAATGTGTAGTGACAGAATGTGTTTTTTATAATTTTTTAATCCGCTAAGAATCGAATCTTAATTTGTATGAATGTTTTATCTTAATTTTTATGATTTTTAAAATTTTATCAATCGAATTGAATCTTAATTTTTATGAATTAATGGATAAATTTTTTAAATAGATTATTGAATTAAGAATTATGAATAATATTCTTCTTAATTTATCTTAGATAAATTTTTTTTTAAGACTGAATCGAACATTTAACAATTAGGATTGCCGAGCCGAACCGAATACCTGAGAGTTTGAGTTTGATTCGTTTATTATCGAGCCGAGCTCGAGCTTAATTTATCAAATATAGTGATCACTCGCGAGCATATTCGAGCCTAATCGAGCCCTAAACGAACTTACCAAATATAAATTATTAATTAAATTATTCATCAATTTATTGAAAAAAAATTATATATTCTAAAAAATATAAAATATTTACTAAAATCTATAATTTTATTCATACAAATGAGCTTTATTAGATATTTTATATTTATTAAATGTAAAAGTGTCAAAATTATATATTTAATGTTAAATAATAATTTTATATTTTACGAACTAGCTCACGAACTTATTAACGAGTTTGTTCACGAGCAAACGAGCCGAATACTGCTGAGTTTGAGTTTGGTTCGTTAATATTAACGAGCTTTATTAAACGAGCTCGAACGAGCTTCTATCGAATCGAGCTCCGAATAATTCACGAGCGGTTTGATTCATTTACAACCCTATAAACAATTAGTCCAATGTATACGAGATAACCAACACCAATTAAAAAATATTTATAATTTATTTATTTAAATTTAATATTTATTGCACTTAAATCATCATTAGTTCATATATAGAACTAACTTCCAACTGTAGGGCTGCTTTAAGGCATTATATATATATATATATATATATATATAATCCGGAAGCGGACAAGTGGAATGGTGATACCTGATGATGTGACTAATGAGCTGGGGGAGATGATCTGAGAAATAAACTCCAAGGAACGTTAGAAGGGCGCCGGAAGGATTTTCGACGATCTCACTCTGATGCTTAATTCAGTGGACTTTTCAGGAAAGAGGAAGCAGTATATTTGTGAAAAAAAATGAGAGAATTCTCCCTTGCCAAGGGGCCTTAATTATCTTTTATTCTGTCCTTGACCATTTTCTTTCTTGAGATCTTAATGATATTTAATGCAGCCGTTATGTTAATATTCCCATAACGGCCGATACTAATTAAAGCGTGTAACAATTTTCCATTTCTTATTATTCGATATATTGATGACGCCTCTAAAGATATTAAATGCTCCCCCTAATGGATAATTCTCATACGGGGTGCTTAATGGAGCTTGTCTTGACTAAAGGGAAGTTAACCCTATCAACCAGAAACTACCCAGGCATCCATGACCGGGAAGGCACTCTCGACCGGGGAGCACATACTGCGCCAATTATATCAAAGGTATTCGCCTTTTACAACTAGCGCATAATCAAAATTCCGCCTGGAAATCATGGTTCCCGACCGGGGCCAACATCAAGTCCTCAACTGGGACGCCATTTGGCTACACGGACGAATCTACATGGGCATTCTCATAACACCTTTTGCCCCACGTGGTAGCACACGACTGACCTCCCAATCACAAGTACCTTCTCAAGTCCAATCGAAGGAATTAATCTGACTAATTGGACTGGTGTGTCAGAATGATAGGAGCCAGCCACGTCGGCAAATCATGCAAAAGGAAAAGACATTAAATGCGCCTTGACAATAGAATTTACCCTGAGGATTAGAAATGATTTCAACATTTAATACTGTGCATGCCCGAAACGGTAAACGACAAAGATTAGTTGTTATCTTGCCATTAGGCACGCTCCACCCCCATATGCCTTAATGGTGAGTATCAAGCATTAATGGTGAGTATCCAACATTAATGACAGGAGAGAGAAAAACACTTGTGCCGAAAGGGTAGCTGTCACGTGACTTGCATCATTACTAAAAAACCATACCCACAGCCATCATATCAATCAGCAACTGCTCCGCTCCCATACCTCGATAAAGCAACGGGCGCTTAGGGCCTAAGCCACATTCACGCTCTGATTTTCTTATCACGATCCCTGAGAAGATCCTATCCGCCACTCCTGGGGAGCCACGTGTCACCCATCCAACCATCTGATATTCAGAACGAGCCCTATAAATAGGCTAAGTGAGGAGAGCATGTCACTCTAATGTCCCAACTTCCTCTTCTAAGTGCTCTTTCTTACTCTTCACATCCAAGCCTTTCAGGTTCTGACTTGGTCTCACTCTTCGCGTCCAAGCTTTCCAGCTTCTAACTCACTCATTCTGTAAGTTTCCTTCTCTGTTGTAACCCATGGCTTCAGAACCTATACTCCTATCTCCCTGCTACAAGACTTTATCTTTTAAGGTGCAGAGAGACCACATCCCAAATTTTCGATTTGAATATGGGATTATAGGAGACTATAGGATTAGGGTTCCCCGAGGTGGCCAGGTCCCATGCGCCCCCTCAAGGGTTCCACATATTCTTCCAAGGCCAAGTAGAATATGGCCTTAGATTCCCAATTCCTTCCTTCTTCCATGCAACATCTAGGTATTTCGGTATCCTTCTTCACCAAATGACTCCCAACGCTTTCGCCCAAATGAGTGGCGTCACTCTTATTGTTAAGTTGTATGATATTCTCTTAACTCCTCTATTTTTCTACTATTTTTTTCCATCCCAAACAGTCTAGCTAAGAGTCTTTTCATTTTATGGCTTAATCCAACTTGAAATTTCTAAGTTGTCTACCTTCTGCCTCCCACAAGGGATGGAAGGATCAATTCTTTTACATAAGCCTTCTCGAGCAACTCAACTTCCCGATCGGGTGGATAGTTGAGATGCTGACACCTCCACACCATGGCAAGTATCAGAATAGCTCAGGTTTCCTCAGGGCTCAAACAATCTTGGAAGACATGGAATACGACACCCCCAGAATAATCTACACAGAAGTGTTACTCTATCGGGTGGGCCTCAGGCCCAACATCGCCGAGCTAGAACTTGATCTTGGTAAGAAATTTTATTTTCTGATATTTTGTCAATACTAACTAATGATTCTTTTATATTTAGAAGAAGAAACGATGTTGAATATCTCCGTGACCAAGTTCATGAAATGGGACAAGGCCAACTTGGTGGCCTTGCTAACACTCGAAGTCTCGGAAGAGCACAACGGAGCGGAAGGAGATTCTGACTTGCCTCTCGCTCGGGAACCTATGGCCACAAGTTACATAGAGGCAAGCTTGGCAGGTGGCCCTAGTCCCCCAGCAAAAGAGCAAGCTCCCTAGGATTCTCCCATCGAAGCCGAGGAATCTCCAATAGAGGCTATGTCCAACTCTAAATCGAGCCCGCTCGAGCCCCCAGCCACTGAGTCGAGCACCCAAACATGGCTCCACAAGAGGTAAAAGTTGTGCATATCCAAAAGGATTTCTAAAAGTGTCAAAATTCATGTTGAAGGTCCAAGTGACCCCAAGCTGTGCGAGAGCAAGCCACCAACAACCGATCATCCAAGGGAGTCCATGTTGGGTTTCGGTTGTTTGCGCATGGGAATCCTCTCCATGTCCCTGAATTAAAATTTCATTAATTAAAACAAATCTAGATGGAGAGTAATTACCCAAGCAACCGACACATCATCGTACTAACCGATTCGAGTGACTACTTGAACAAACTTGTTGTTCAAGCAATCTAACTCATCTAATTGGTTAGCCGCGGAATAGACGATGTACAGATCGCCAGTTTTTGTGTTTATCTTCGGGGTCCATGATAATTAATCACATGAATTATAAACGTATGATAATACAAGATGTAAAGGAATCAAAACAAGAAGTATACCTCTTGTTTACCTCGCGATCTTCTATTGTATGACCCAACCTCTTCTTGGACGTCATGTGGGCGACGATCTTCCAAGAAACAAAGTCACCAAGGCAACTTCTTCTCCTCTTGATGCTTGCGCCGAGAACCTTCAAAGAAAAGAGATGTATCTCTTTTCTTTCTCCAAGCATCGAAAGCCTCCGCCCTTCTTTAAAGATGATCACATCCAAAGGAGGAGGAAGAGAAGAAGAGTAGAGAAGAAAGAAATAAATCCTTTCTTCCTCCCCAAGCCCTTGCCGCCAACTTCTTCTATCCTCTTCTAGCCTCCGGCCACAAAGAAAAGGAAAATTTTCCTTTTCTACTTGTTGTTGCCGCAAGTCACAAGGGAGAAGAGAAGGAGAAGAAGAAACCATGCTAAGTGAGACGTTGAGATCACTTACTATGATCCCCAAGCAGGAAGATGAAACCATGCTAAGTGATTGGACCTCATTTAGTTCTCCCGAGCAGGGAGGTTGAGCTACTTTAAGGGTACCTTCACAGCTAGCTCCCAAGTAGGGAGGTTGAGTCATGTTAAGGGTAAACGCCACGTTAAGGACGCCTTCACAGCTAACTCTCGAGCAGGGAGGTTGAGTCACGTTAAGGGCAACACCCCATTAAGGGTGCCTTCATACCTAGCTCTTGAGCAGGGAGGTTGAGCCACATTAAGGACACCTTCACAGCTAGTTCCCAAGCAGGGAGGTTGAGACACATTACGGGCAAACACCACGTTAAGGGCACCTTCACAGCTAACTCCTAAGCAGGGAGGTTGAGCCACATTAAGGGCAATGCCACGTTAAGGGCGCCGTCACAGCTATCTCCCAAGCAAGGAGGTTGAACCACATTAAGGGTAAACACCACGTTAAGGGCGCCTTCACAACTAGCTCCCAAGTAGAGAGGTTGAGCCACATTAAGGGCACCTTCACAGCTAGCTCCCAAGCAGGGAGTTTGAGCCACGTTAAGGGTGCCTTCACAGTGTTGGAACTCGGATGGCTAGAGAGGGGGGTGAATATAGCCAGACACAATTTTCTTAATCTTTCACCAACTTTCTGCACTTCAAGAGTTAGGAAGCGGAAGCAAATGCAGAAATAGAAAACTAAAAACAACAAACCAAAGCAAAAGGAAAGCAAACCGATGCTAACTCCTCGATATACAAGGTTCGGGGATAACTTGCCCCTACTCCTTGGCGTGCCCTTAAGGTGGGCGATCCCTTGATCGTCGGCAGATCAAGCCCCGGTGAACACCGGATAAGATAGAGCCTCCTTCTTGGTGGAGAAACCTCTCCACAGATCTCACAAATGGTTGAGCTTGAGTACAAGAGATCACACAAGAAGAAACACTCACAAAGATCTCACAGGAATGCAACAAGAACGCTCAATCACAAAGCAACAGAGAGCACGAACACAACCCAGCCAAACTTCCCAAGTTTCTGTCTTGTTTGCCTTCGCTCCTCTGCTTCCAGCTTCGTCACTTAAGCTCCCTCTCACCATCACAAGATTCATCAGCATCCACTGAGCCAGCCTGAACCCACTGACCTCCCTGAGCACTCAGTCCACTGAAAACCTCCTCTCCAGCTGAGTCTCCGTCAGTCGCCAGCTGCTCCAGTTGTCGTTGAAACCTGAGAAGGAGAAACAAACAAACATGCTCCAAGGAAAGCCTCCCATTGACCCTCCTTGAGTGTTTGAATCACCTGCTATCACCTGCACACTCCAACAAAGGCTTAGCAATGCATATCAAAATGTATTAGAGAATCGGCAGAGAAAACAAACGCGATCAGACACTTCTGACAGCGTATTTGAATTAAAGTTCTGCTCCTGATCGGTCACCAGACCGATCAGGAAGGACCCTGATCGGTCACCAGACCGATCCAGCAGTCTTCTGCACACTCCTGATTGATCCCCAGACCAATCCAGCATTCTGCTGCACACTCCAGATCGGTCCCCAGACCAATCAGGCTCCAACCTGATCGGTCACCAGACCAATCAGGCTGTTTCCTGACCGATCAGGCTCCATCCTGATCGGTCACCACAGTGAGAAAACTTTAATCATGGACATCAGATCCTAGGTCTTGGATCGGTCACCGGACTGTTCAGGAGCTGATCAGCGGGGGAACTCAACTCACTGTGTGCTCCCTGATCGGTCACCAGACCGATCAGGACCTGTGCAGTGAGTGAAATGTATACTCCCTGATCGGTCACCAGACCGATCCACGAAGGAGCACCGTGCCAACTTCCCTGATCGGTCACCAGACCGATCCAAGCAAGCCCAAATGCACTCTAAGTCACGAGAATAAGCCTCCAGCCCTTCTCTGACTCGTGCCATGCCCAGCTTCACTCACTGGGACTTCAACCTAGCCCTCCAAGCTAGGACTTAGCTTCACTCACCAGGGTTTCGGTCACCCGGCTTCACTCACCGGGATTTCAACCTAGCTTCACTCACTAGGATTTCAATCACCTGGCTTCACTCACCAGGACCCGGCTTCACTCACCGGGATTTCCATCACCTGGCTTCACTTACCAGGACCCGGTTTCACTCACCAGGACCCGGCTTCACTCACCGGGATTTTAGTCAACCTAGCTTCCCAAGCTAGGACCTGGCTTCACTCACCAGGGTTTCATGCCCAGTCCCCGACCAGGACTTAACCCAAATTCGCTCAACCAAACTTAAATCAAAACTTAAATCGGTGTCAACACCAAAACAACAATTAGGGTCAGACTGCATCAACAATCTCCCCCTTTTTGTTGTTTGACAACCCGATTCATGTTTAGGCATTAATGATCAATTGAAGGCAGTTCAATTATTGTAAGGGAATCAAAATCCTCCCCCTACAAGAACCCTAAACTTAATTAACCATTTTTTCCCCCTTTGTCAAACATCAAAAAGGGTATGGTTATTAAGTTTAAACATACCTCCCCCTCAAACACGGGTCTCTCCCCAAACCCAAAATAATCAAAGGTAAACTTTTGAATTGCATATGAGAGGCATATATCATAAATGTATCATGACAACAATGTATATGCATCATACGGCAATAAGTGTGAAATGCACATGAAAACATATACAGAAATATATCATGGTCAAACATGTATATGTTTCATATGACAAGTAAGGAATGCATCTGTATCGAACATATAATCCTGATTGGTCTCCGTGACCGATCAGATTCGTTGATTATTTGATACAGAAAAATTTCTGATTAGTCTGGGGACCGATCAGATTTCAGAAAAATTTCTGAAAATCTAATACATTCCTGATCAGACTGCATTAATAATATGCATTCCTAAACAAAGGTGTAGACTCTATTGATATTCGTCATTTCAGAAAAATTTCCGAAACACGACATTAAGAACAAGAGTCATGACTCAACAAACCCTTTCTTATGAATTTGAACATTCCAACATAGGTTTGTATCAAATCAGCATTTTAATACTTGATGTTTCAGAAAAATTTCTGAGAATCAAGGGTCTTAAAAATTTCTACCCTTCTTTGAACACTTGAACAAACTTGTACTCACTTAGTACCAGGTTTGTACCAATGGAGGATCAAGTATGTTTCAGTTGTACTTGGTTTGTATCAGATTTGTGTGTATCAGTATGATCAGGTAATCTGATACAACTCGATGAGAAGAGATTGGTTTGAGGAGGTTTTTGATCAATTTGGAACGATCTGGGAGTTCCTTGATCAGAGTTGGTCTGATCGGTCACCAGACCGATCAGAAGCACCCCTGATCGGTCGGTGGACCGATCAGGGATGATACAGAATGGTTTCTAAGACTGATCAGTTTCAGAAACAAGTTCGTTTAAACTCTTAATCACTCTAATCCCTAATACAATCAGATTTACTCCCTAAATGAGTTCCATTAACCATAAATCATTTAATCAAAACAAGCAATCTGATTTGGGTCTCTTAACTAAGCTTCATTTCATATCAAGGATTAAGAATTTCCATGGATTAATATACCATCACTAGGTTGACTGATCAATTATGTTCTAATCATGTTCTTGGCATGATCTTGAGTTTTCAAAAATAGATTTATGTCAAAGCATGATAAGTATGCTCTAAGCATGAACTTGAATGTCAAAACATGTTTGTATCAAAATTCCAAGGCAGGTATGCATACCATCACTTGAACAGGAAGTTTATAATCATGGATAGCATGGATGCATATTGCTATTTATCAACATCAATACATGAATGAAATCTATGTGTGTCAAGGCATGATCGGAATGTTTTTAGAATGATCATTTTTATTCCAAACAAATTTGATAATTCAATCTACACCTAAGTATTGATATCTCAATAATCCAAATAATATTGGGCATATGAAAAATGTCAAGTTTGATGAGAAAATAGCTAAGTCATAGAAGTTAAGTATTGAATCTTGAATCATCACAAACTATGAGTTCATACTTGTTTCCTAACATGTCTTCATGTTGTGTAACACATATAGTAAACTCATGACATACTAGAACAGGTTTAAAAACACCTTAAGCTTGAGTTATGGCATATCATTAATCATCATTTGCAGTAAACATAAATTGCTAGAGGAAAACCAATTATCCTAAGCAATTCATGGCAAGAGCAAGTTGTGGGTTAGTCTAAGTCATTCATGTGAATTTGAGGAAATGGTAAGCGCATTCCTAACTAGGAATGACTATATGTTTAGAGCACCAAATATCAACCACTCATGTTGATAGATGCTCCCCCTCAAACTAAGCTATACAATTCGAAAGATAGAGGTTTTAGGTACCCAAATTTTGGGACCTAATGAATCTACAATGAATGACTTTGGTACACATGCCTTAGTAATTTTCTTTCTAGCCTTTTGAACCCTAGAGGCATTTGGTGACCTAAATTGAGTTCTTGACATTAAAGATATGACACTAGGTTCTTTAGGTTGGTAACCCAAACCAACCTTGTTGTACATCGCCCTTTGTGAGTTGAGTATCATATCTAATGTTTTAGAGCTTTTTGAAAACTTCTCAAGAACATTCTTGAGATTTTCAACTTCGCTCTTCAAGTTCTTATTTTCATTCTTAAGGGATTCATCATGCAACACATTAATATCCTCAACTTTAGAGGATTTCAATTCTTTTACTTCCAACCTTAATATTTTGACTTTGGCCTTAGATTTCTTAAGTATTTTTGTCAAGTACGCTATTGCTCTATAGCATTTGTCTAACTCGGGAGAGATTACCTCTTCATCATCCGAAGATGATGAAGGCATGGTTGAGGAGCTTCTTGATTCGTTGTCACTCTCCTCGGTTGATTCTTCTAAGGCCATGAGAGCCACATGACAGTGGCTTTTCTCCTCCTTGTCCTTCTTCCTTTTGTTTCCTGCAACAAAAGCAAACCCTTTCTCCCTTGGGCTTGTGTTAGAAATCTCATGTAGTTCCATTTCACAAAATAAATATTCTAACTTAATAATTGAAAGATCCCTAGATACCTTGTAGGCATCCACCATGGATGACCACAAAGTGTTCCTAGGGAAAGCTTTTAGAATGTACCTCACTAGATCCCGGTTTTCTACCTTTTCATTGATGGAGTGGAGGCCATTGAGGATCTCTTTGAATCTTTCGTGGAGTTCACTTACCTTTTCATTTTCTTCCATGGATAGATTTTGGAGTTGACTATGAAGGAGGTCCTTCTTGGCTATTCGGGTGTCTTGAGTTCCTTCGTGGAGCTCAATGATTTTGTTCCAAAGATCTTTAGCACTTGTAAAAGGACCCACCTTGATCAACTCCTCCTTGGTCAACCCGCATTGCAAAGTGACCACCGCTTTGGCATTTGCTTCACTCTTTCTTATTTGCTCAGCCGACCAACTTGAGAAATCGAGATCTTTTCCTTCAACATCTCTTGGAGGGATGAAACCTTCTTTGACCGAGAACCATATGCTCATGTTTGTCTTCAAATAAAACTCCATCTTCGATTTCCAATATTGAAAATCTGTGCCATCGAAGAGTGGAGGTCGGTTTGTGCTCATTCCTTCTCTTCCATCCATCTTGTTGATAACTCTCGAATGTTAAGCCGTGAACAGAGCCCCAAGCTCTGATACCACTTGTTGGAACTCGGATGGCTAGAGAGGGGGGGGTGAATATAGCCAGACACAATTTTCTTAAGCTTTCACCAACTTTCTGCACTTCAAGAGTTAGGCAGCGGAAGCAAATGCAGAAACAGAAAACTAAAAACAACAAACCAAAGCAAAAGGAAAGCAAACCGACGCTAACTCCTCGATATACAAAGTTCGGGGATAACTTGTCCCTACTCCTTGGCGTGCCCTTAAGGTGGGCGATCCCTTGATCGTCGGCAGATCAAGCCCTGGTGAACACCAGATAAGATAGAGCCTCCTTCTCGGTGGAGAAACCTCTCCACAGATCTCACAAATGGTTGAGCTTGAGTACAAGAGATCACACAAGAAGAAACACTCACAAAGATCTCACAGGAATGCAACAAGTGTTGGGACCGGGTGCATGTTGACATGGATGCGGGTTCGTAATTTTAAAATTAATTACGTGCAGCGGAAGGTTTAGCATAAATAATTTCTCAAATTATTTAACCACACATCTAAGCATGCAACCTTATCATGCGTAGACATGATCATATATTTAAAACTTTGCAGAAACGTAAACTAATTTACGTATTACCTCGCATAACTCAAAGGAAGGGACGAGATCCAACCGTAAGCGTCCCTCGAAAGCTCCCTCTATTCGCGTCCACGCCGAGTATCTTCGGGATGACTTCGCAAAGCCACGAGTTTCGTGTTCTCAAGAACTACTAGATTCTCCAAGAACGTGACAAAAACCAAGAGAGAAGTGATCACATCGGAAAAACTCACCACTAAGGTTGGCCGGAATCACAATTCCGGTGAGAAGGAGGAAGATGACTTGCGCCCAATCCCAAGGTGATGATGGCCGGAGAGGAAGATCGTCCCAACGGAAGAATTTCGTCGCCTCGGTGCTTTTCCTTGTGCTCACGGCAAGAAGAAGGGGGAGAGGCTTGTGGCTGGCCAAGAGGAAGAAGGGAGGAGAGGGAGAGAGCCCAAGCAAGAATACTTGGATTATTTCGAATGAATTCCAAGCCTTGCCTTGGGTCTTTTATATAGTGGTCTCTCAACCGCCAAGTCTCTTTTTTCTTATGGAATAAATTTTCATAAAAAATTTATCATATAAATTTTCTATGACTTATTCCATCATGCCAAGTCTTGATTTTATATCATGGTTAAAATCATATTTTAATTCATGATAAAAATCAACCAAGTCTCTTTTTTCTTATGGAATAAATTTTCATAAGAAATTTATCATATAAATTTCTTTATATAAATTTCTTTATCATGGTAAATCAATCCATGATTGATTTTATAAAATAAAATAAACCAATCCATGGTTCATTTTAATTTCCATGAAAATAAATTTCTTTATATAAATTTCTTTATCATGGTAAATCAATCCATGATTGATTTTATAAAATAAAATAAACCAATCCATGGTTCATTTTAATTTCCATGAAAAATAAATTTTATATAAATTTCTTTATCATGGTAAATCGATCCATGATTGATTTTATAAAATAAAATAAACCAATCCATGGTTCATTTTAATTTCCATGAAAAATAAACCAAACCTTGGTTTATATAAAAAATTTATATCATCCATAATTTTATAAAACAAACCACACTTGATTTATTTTATAAATTGAACCAAACAATTTGGTTCCCTCCCTTTGTTGTGGCCGGCCAAGCAAAGAGGGTGGGGACCCTCTTTGGCCGGCCTATCCAGGCCACGCCCCAATGAATTAAACTCATTTAATTTATCTATTAAGTCTTCAAAAGACTTAGCCATTTTACATTTCCGATGCGTCTCTAAAAAATTCAGATTCGACTTATAGTTTGGCTCAACCAAACCTAATCTCTCTTGATTGGAAAATCCAATTTTCAACTCATTTTAAATCCCTCGGATTACTCGTAGTGCGTGTGACTAAATAGACTTTCGATTTATGTTGGCCGTCTATAATTAACCAATTATAGAACGATCATGAGTGGCACCTAGTAGTACATCATGATCCCCAATTAATCGAAAGATCAATGGTTGACCTCAGAAACAATTCTGAAACCCTTCAGCAGCTATAATGAATCGTGCCCCATTCCCTTCACCATCTTATACCCACTTGGTTTAGGACATGGTATATGTGTGTCAGTCCCCACTAGGCTGACTACGTCACACCTAGCCCAAGTAACGTTTTCTCGTCCTACGGATTCTAATTACTCTCATGTATCTAAGAGATTCATACTCTGAACATGTTATGCTCTGGCCAGAGGCTTCGAGTAACAATCCGACGATAGGCCTTGGGTATACATCTCCTCGCAAGGAGTGGTGAATCCTTTGTAGGCTGTTCAAACATCTTCGGGCACTTCGGCTTATACCCAATCATCCTGGGTCTACACCTCCTTGGAGATGCTTGCTTAAGATGTCAAAGTATAAGTCTCCATGACCAAGATGACTTGAACACCGTAAGTTAAAGGAACATCGCACTTAAGCTGCAGTAAGAACTTCACTGACATGTCTATATGTAGACTACCATATGAAGTTTTATAGCCAGTCACTCTAATGAACTAGTTCCCTTAACTAGCATTCATGTTTATCTCCGGACATCCCAATGTCACCAGCCAGTGAGAATCAGCTGATTAGAGAATAACCCATGCTAGTCTCAACAGAATTGATAGTGTCCATTTTTATCAATTCATCGACTAGGGACAATTTCAATACTTCACAATTGCACATGTAGAGATAATCACTAGTTGTGAATTCATCACAAATTCTCTCATGCTGTGAATTGTATTGCGGACATTCAGTAAATGAGTTTAAGATCTCAATCAAATACATAAACATGTATACTCAAATAGTGAATATTCATTTATTAAAATAAATGATTACAATCATAAGACGATTGCCTTAGGACACTTTTCTCATATCACTAACAACAAGAACGCTCAAGCACAAAGCAACAGAGAGCACGAACACAGCCCAGCCAAACTTCCCAAGTTTCTGTCTTGTTCGCCTTCGCTCCTCTGCTTCCAGCTTCGTCACTTAAGCTCCCTCTCACCATCGCAAGATTCATCAGCATCCACTGAGCCAGCCTGAACCCACTGACCTCCCTGAGTACTCAGTCCACTAAAGACCTCCTCTCCAGCTGAGTCTCTGTCAGTCGCTAGCTGCTCTAGTTGCCGTTGAAACTTGAGAAGGAGAAACAAACAAACCTGCTCCAAGGAAAGCCTCCCATTGACCCTCCTTGAGTGTTTGAATCACCTGCTATCACCTGCACACTCCAACAGAGGCTTAGCAATGTATATCAAAATGTATCAAAGAATCGGCAGAGAAAACAAACGCGATCAGACACTTCTGACAGCGTATTTGAATTAAAGTTCTGCTCCTGATCGGTCACCAGACCGATCAGGAAGGACCCTGATCGGTCACCAGACCGATCCAGCAGTCTTCTGCACACTCCTGATTGATCCCCAGACCAATCCAGCATTCTGCTGCACACTCCAGATCGGTCCCTAGACCAATCAGGCTGTTTCCTGACCGATCAGGCTCCATCCTGATCGGTCACCACAGTGAGAAAACTTTAATCGTGGACATCAGATCCTAGGTCTTGGATTAGTCACCAGACCGTTCAGGAGCTGATCAACGGGGGAACTCAACTCACTGTGTGCTCCCTGATCGGTCACCAGACCGATCAAGACCTGTGCAGTGAGTGTAACGCATACTCCCTGATCGGTCACCAGACCGATCAGTCATTGCTGGATCGGTCACCAGACCGATCTAGGCAAGCCCAAATGCACTCTAAGTCACGCAAACCAGCCTCCAACCCTTCTCTGACTCGTGCCATGCCCAGCTTCACTCACTGGGACTTTAACCTAGCCCTCCAAGCTAGGACCTGGCTTCACTCACCAGGGTTTCGGTCACCCGGCTTCACTCACCGGGACCCGGCTTCACTCACCGGGATTTCAACCTAGCTTCACTCACTAGGATTTCAATCACCTGGCTTCACTCACCAGGACCCGACTTCACTCACCGAGATTTCCATCACCTGGCTTCACTCACCAGGACCCAGCTTCACTCACCGGGATTTCCATCACCTGGATTCACTCACCAGGACCCGGCTTCACTCATCGGGATTTCCATCACCTGGCTTCACTCACCAGGACCCGGCTTCACTCACCGGGATTTTAGTCAACCTAGCTTCCCAAGCTAGGACCTGGCTTCACTCACCAGGGTTTCATGCCCAGTCCCCGACCAGGACTTAACCCAAATTCGCTCAACCAAACTTAAATCAAAACTTAAATTGGTGTCAACACCAAAACAACAATTAGGGTCAGACTGCATCAACACACAGCTAGCTCCCAAGTAGGGAGATTGAGCCACGTTAAAGGCAAACACCACGTTAAAGGCGCCTTCACAGCTAGCTCCCAAGCAGGGAGCTTGGGCCACGTTAAAGCCCCCTTCACAGCTAGCTCCCGAGCAGGGAGCTTGAGCCACATTAAGGGAAAATGCCATGTTAAGGACACCTTCACAGCTAGCTCCCGAGCAAGAAGGTTGGGCCACGTTAAGGGCAAGGCCATGTTAAGGACACTTTTTCAAGGCGAGCTCTCATATGGTGCACATATAATACTTGTCTCCCTTTATATTATACTGCTCAAAATACAAAATATATTTAAAAATAATTAGGAGAATAGCTCCATACTCATTGGTCCGATACGGTTGTTGATGATTAGCACTCCAGAGTCGCTCCAGTCTTTTCCCATTTAATTCCTCCAAGTAATAGCTTCCTCCAGCCAGCTTTCCTACAACTCTGTATGGACCACCCTATTGAGGGTCCAATTTTGCAATATCCCCTACAGGCTTTATCCTCTTCTAGACCATATCACCAACTTGAAAACTTCTTGGAATTACTTTTTTGTTAGAAGTTTGCTTCATCCTCTGCCGATAAGCAGTTAATCGCAGAGCTTTTCACTTAGAAAAAAAATATTGTGCACTTGGAAAAATATTTTGTACTTAGAAAAATAACTTTACTTTTTGAAAAAATTATTTTTTTTCACTCCTTTTTGTTTACTCTCCCCCTTTGCCATATATCAAAAAACTGATTAAAATCAATTTTGAATCAATTGCGAATCAGAGCCAGTAAAAAAACAATTCTAAATACATATTGAACCAAATCTAGTGAGTCCAAGCAACAAAAAGGATCAAACCAACTAAATTAAACTCGTTCGGGTCTTGTCTAACCCAGTTAGCTACTTACTAACTGTTATATAATAGCAGCTTTCACTAGGGTTAGTCAAGTTAAGTGATCTGATCAAGTTAGATTTTCTAAGCTTAAACACTTAGCTTGATTCATGTTCAATTGTATTTATCGCCCCAACTACTCCAGATGCACTGACTTAAAACATCTTGAGTCAAGGCATAGACCTAAGCATCTCAACCCAGTCTAGGTTATCAATCAAAGTATCCTAATGTGCTTGTGAGATGCTGGCTTCTAGATCTATAGGAGCATGCAATTCTAGGGTTAAAGCCTAGGCTAAGTCCATTGCGCAGAAAACCCTAGTTGGAAGTCTTTAAGAGTGTACATCATCCATAAATGTTGTGCTACACACTCTCCTAAGGTAACATACTCTGCTTTAGTTGTGGATAAGGCTACACAGTATTGCCTTCTACTGCACCAGCTAACTAGACTATGTCCTAATAATTGACAACTTCCACATGTACTTTATCTATCTAGTTTGCAACCGGCATAGTCTAAGTCAGAGTATCTTGATAATTCAAAGTTGGAAGTTCTAGGATACCAGATACCTACATTTAGGGTACCCTTAATGTACCTAAGGATTCTTTTTAGTGCTGCTAAGTGAGATTCCTTAGCATAAGTTTGGTATCTAGCACACATTCCTACAGCAAACAGAATGTCAGGTCTACTAGAAGTCAAGTATAATAAACTACCTATCATGCTTCTATATAGCTTTAAGTCAACTGGTTTACCTTCAGGGTCATTATCTATTTTGACATTTGTGGCCATGGGAGTACTTAAACTCTTAGAGTTTTCCAATTTGCATTTCTTGATTAATTCTCTTGCATATTTGGATTGATGAATATAGTTATCATCTCTAGTTTCTTTTATTTGGAGACCTAAGAAAAAGTTTAGTTCACCTACCAAACTCATTTCAAACTCACTCTCCATAATTTTAACAAAGTCTTTTAAAATGTTTGAATTAGTTGACCCAATTATTATGTCATCTATGTAGATGGGCTATGAATATGTCTTTTTCTAAGGTTTTAACAAATAAGGTTGAGTCAATTTGGCCTTGGTTAAATCCCTTAGAAATCAAGTAGGTCGATAGTCTTTCGTACCATTCCCTAGGTGCTTGTTCTAACCCATAAAGGACTTTCCTAAGTTTGAACACATACTCAAGATTGTCTAAGTCCTCAAATCCTGGGGGCTGCCCTACATACACTTCTTCTTTTATGAACCCATTAAGAAAGACAGACTTGACATCCATTTGGTATAGTTTAAAACCTCTATGGGCTGCAAAAGCTAGTAACATCCTAATTGATTCAAGTCTGGCTACGGGGGCATAAGTTTCATCATAATCTAGCCCTTCGACTTGACTAAACCCTTTAGCTACTAAGCGGGCTTTGTTTCTTACAATCTCCCCTTGATCATTTAGCTTGTTTCTAAATACCCACTTAGCGTCTATAACTGACTTACCCTCAGGTTTAGGTACTAAATCCCAGACTTGGTTTCTTTCAAATTGGGCTAGTTCTTCTTGCATTGCAATGATCCAATCTGGGTTAGGTAGGGCTTCTTCTATAGTCTTAGGTTCTATTTTTGAAATTAGGGAAATTTGACTAAGATTTCTGTAAGAAGACTTCGTTTTGACCCCTAAGGTTGGATCAACCAAGATTTGGTCAGATGGATGATTGAGTCTGGGTTTCTTGGTTCTCCTAAAACTAGGTTCAGCCTCAGGTCTGGCTGGTTGATTTGGTTCAGCGGTTGGTTCAACTACTTGGGTTGGTTCAGCTATTGGTTCAGTTGATGCCTCAGTAGTTGGTTCAATTGATAGCTCAGTGAATGGTTCAATTAATGGTTTAATATCTTCTTGATCAAGATTTAACTTGTTTGGATTTTGTTTAACAGTAGGTTTTGTTTCAATTTCTTCATCAAATATTAAGTTTGTGGTTTCTTCAATTTTAAGAGGTTGTTTGTTGTAAACCCTATATGCTCTACTTGTTGTTGAATATCCTTGAAAGATCCCTAAGATTGACTTTGATTGAAATTTACCTAGGTAATCTTTAGTATTTAAAATGTGTACTTTACACCCAAAAACCCTTAAGTGATGTAAATTGGGTAGTCTGTGATAATAAATTTCATAAGGGGTCTTGTTGTGTCTTCTATTTATTAAGACCCAATTTTGGAGATAACAGGTTGTATTTACCGCTTCTGCCCATAATTGATTAGTTAGGTTATATTCGTTAAGCATAGTCCTAGCGGCTTCCTGAAGGGTTCTATTCTTTCTCACAACTATTCCATTTTTTTTGGAGTTCTAGGACATGAAAATTCATGGACGTACCCGTTAATTTTATAAAATTCCTCAAATCTCTGATTTTCAAACTCTCTCCCATGGTCACTCCTAAGTCTCTTAATTTTTATGTCATTTTGATTTTCTATCATTTTGCATAAATTATAAAATGAGTTAAATGTTTCATCTTTGGTTTTTAGGAATTTAACCCAGGTAAATCTAGAGTAATCGCCAATGACTACTAAGCTGTACCGGTTCCTGCTTAGTGACTTGACTCCATGTGAATCAAATAGGTCTTGGTGTAGGTGCTCAAGTATGGCTTGGGTTAAGTCTGACTGGGTTGATTTGTGAGTTGACTTGGTTTGTTTACCTTGTTGACATGAATTACAGATGGTATTTTTAAAGTTTTTAATTTTAGGTATACCTTTAACCAAGCCAAGTTGACTTAATTTTGAAATTAATTTAGTATGGGTGTGACCTAGTCTTCTATGCCACAGATTGGTTTCTTCTAGTTGAGTTAAAAAAACATTTAGAAATTACGGGTAGATTGATTGTGTAAACATTATTTTTCCTACTACCCTTAAGTGTAATATCTGAGTCATGTAGATTCCTAATCAGGCAGTCAGAATTGGTGAAGGTAACAATATAACCAGTATCACACAATTGGCTAATACTAAGTAAGTTAAACTTAAAGTTTTCAACTAATAACACCCTTTAATAACAAAATCTGAGTTTAGTTCAATATTACCTGACCCAATTACTTTAAGTGTGACATTGTTTCCAAATGCCACTGAGCCCAAGTTTTTGAACTTGATTTTGGTGTACTTCAATTTATCTCCAGTCATGTGTCTAGAGCATCCACTATCCAACATCCACTGGTCCAAATCTTTATGTTCCTACACATAAAGTATGTTCGATTTGGATCCCTTTATGTAGAGGTAAGGATAGATTGAATTAAATTTCACTGCCTAATCTATCTCACCCACATCTAAGGTTATCAAACATGTTGACCTTATGGGTTTCATTTGTGAGACAGGTTTTCAGTATGAGTTGAATTTTTAAAATTGAATTTGAAAAGCATTAGGTGAAATTCTAATTAAATAAATGTTCAGTGTAGAATTGATTTTGAAAATATAGAATTACTTTTGAAAATATAGAAATGTAGAAGAGTTAATTTTAAAAAAATGTGGAATTAATTTTGAAAAATGTAGAAGAGTTAATTTTGAAAAATGTAGAATTAATTTTAAAAAATGTAGAAGAGTTAATTTTGAAATATGTAGAATTAATTTTGAAAAATGTAGAAGAGTTAATTTTGAAAAATGTAGAATTAATTTGGAAAAATGTTGAATTAATTTGGATGGTTTGGTTGGACTACATTATTAGTCCTAAATATCTCACCCAATTCTAAGTGACAAAACAAGTTTCCCTATCTGTTTTGTGAGATGTATTTATCTTTTGATTTAATGTTAAATCTAAGATTTAATTAAAACTTGTGTTAGATTTGAGTTTATCAAATAGTAATTTGAAAGTGAGTTTCGATAATTGGCTTTTAGATCTTGGCGAGGCACATAGGTCTTCTTTGGCCATAGCCTTATCAATCTTTCTTGAATTATCCATATGGCCTCATTTCATATAATCACCATTAAACTATGAGGCAAATCTTTGTTCAAGAAATATAATCAAGGAATTTAATTTTAAGATCATATCCTATCATTCAAACACCTTTTCCGGCTAAACCTTATGGACCAGTCATGGGCAGTCGACTCCCAAAACTCACAGAATGTTTCTGGGCTGAGATCAGTCGACTGCCCCCAGGGCAGTTGACTGATACCTGAATTTCAGATTTTTCAACCCAACTTCAGTAATGCCTAAATAATTTCATAAATCTCCAAAAAATCTGAAATTTCGTGGAGAGATTTGTGGACCCTATGTCTACTTGGGAAAAATATGTTTCCAAACAAATGTACTCCAAGTCCCAAGATTGACACTAAACTCAAATTTCTCTAAATTGTATCATTAAACCTTTGTCCAAAAGTTCTAATTTCAACCTCATCTTGATGCCTCTTCCCATACTCATTCATAATACACTAATAGCATCAAGTTATATGGTATTTACCCATTAAACCTTAATTTTATCAAAATTAAGCCTATTTTCATCCTTTTCTCCCTAAAATCCCTTTTAATGTGTCAACTCCCTAGGCTTAAGACTTACCCAAGTCTTTCGACCCTTTTTGGCACATTTCATCTAATTTCCTAGGAGAAAATCTCTTGAGATCCATTTACCATGGATCCCAAAGGCTTCTAGAGCTCCTCCTTGAGCTCTTAGCCCTAGCCACCTCCCTAGGTGACACAATCCACACTAGACCATACCGGTGAGCCCCCGGTGATCCTTGCCCTACACAATGAACTCTCTTAACCTTAGACACCTTGTCTTTGGTTAAGTCGTTCCTTTTACCCTCAACTATCACCCCCTTGTCATTTTTGACCTTCTCCTTCTTGTCATGATTATATATTTTCCCAGCATATTTCTTTTCTTTGGCATTGGAGACCTTAGACCGGTATCCCAAACCCGATCTATCATAGTTGGGTTTTAAGCTACCCAACACCATGTCTAAACCCTTAAATCCAATATTGAATCTTTCTAGGGTCTTTTCTAATTTATTAAGCCTTGCCCTCAAGGCTTGATTTTCCCTTTCTAGACCTTTAACATTGGAGTCCATATGTCCACTTTGGATATTCCTAGACCTACCCATTTTCTTAGGCATGTGTCTCCCCTTCTTGGGGTTTATGCCTTGATCCTTAGGTACAAAGGTCTTAGGTCTATCATGATGCATGTTTTTCTTAGGGTTTTGATCTACCTTGTTAACCCTATTCCTATCATTATACTTAAATCTAAAATTATGCACCATTAAGTATTTTTCATTAAATCTAGCATGCATGGATGAAAATTTGTACTATTTTTAACATGCATAGAGGAACTTAAATTTGAATTGCGTTTAAACTTAGGGTTAGGAATTACCTCCCTTACCCTTGTAGTCCCTTCTTGATGTGAGCTTTTTCTCTTCCTTTCTTCTTTCTCCTATCTTCTCAAGTGTCTCAATTTCTTCAACTCTCCTTTTCTTGGACACTTGGTGTGGTAGTGCCCTAGTTCACCATACGTAAAGCATCGAATCTTCTTTCTCTTTTCTTGGGCTTCTCCATTCCTACAACTCATGTTAGATTTAAAAGAACTTGAAATGAGTGTAGGGTGTACCTCCTTTTTTTTACCCTTTGGACACTTATCCTTGTAGTGCCACTTTTCATTGCATCCAAAGCATGTGATATGACCCTTAGTCTTTGCTTTGGCGAAGGTGGAGGCTAGGTCGACTTCTTCTTCAACCTTGGATGAAGTGGATGCTTCCTCTTGTTCCGGCATTGATGAGGGTCTCTCCTCCCCCTCAATTATTGATGTGGTGACCTCTTCCTCTTCCCTTGATGAGGTAGACAACCTCTCACTTTCACTCAATTCTTCCACCTCATTTGATGATGTTGATAGTTCTTTTTCTTTTTCTTGAGCCATTTGACTTATCTCCTCATGCTCTTGAACTTGTGTAGTGTTTATATGGAATTTTTCTACCTTTCTCCATAGATCATGTGCATTTTGATATTCCCCTACACCATTCAACACATTAGTAGGCAAAATGTTAACTAATATTTCAATTACCTTATTATTCGCCTTTGATTGATCTTGTTGCTCTTGATTCCAATATCTAGGTCTAAGCTTCTTCCCGTGCTTATCCTTCGGAATTTCGAATGGTTCTTCAAGAGCAACCCTAAGATCCCACTCCATTCCGAACCATGTCTCGATTCTTGCTTTCCAATATGCGAAATCTTCATGGTCGTAGGGCGGTGGAGTGTAGATATCTTCCCCAAATTTGTCTTTCATTATTTTTCCCTCTAGCTTTTACTCTTCTTGGCGCTTATTCCAATCACGAGCGGTCCTTCGCTCTGATACCATTTGTTGGATCTTGTACGGTTACTAGAGGGGGGGGGTGAATAGCACTTTTCGAACTCTTTCTTCCTACACGATTAGTTGCGCAAGCGGAATATACAATAAAACAAAACTAACAATGTAAAGAGCAATGCTAACAGTAAGATTTACTTGGTATCCACACCTAAGGGTGACTAATCCAAGAATCCGTCGGTGGATCACTCCCTGGATAACCTCCGGCTAGCCCTTGTTGCTCCTTGTGGGTGGAGAAACCTCACCACAACACCTTGACAAGACCTGAGCACCAAGACTACTATTTTGCCTTTAACCAAGACAAAATTCATCAAGAGTTTCAGCCACCACGAAGTCCTCTTTATATAGAACTTAGGGCTGATAACTTGCCACCAGTCGACTGCCCCCACTCAAATTCGACCGTTGACACCCAACGTTCGAATTCTGAGTGCCACCAGTCGACTGCCCCTGGAGCAGTCGACTGGTCCAGGGTCGACTCCCTTTCTGTGAGTTTTATCAGTCGACTGCCCTACTCACACACCTAGGGTTTCCCTTCCCGAGTACACTTCTCTCAGCACTCGAACCCTAGGATTTCTCGAGTACAATCACACAGTACTCGTACTCTCATGACTCGATTGACTCCTCATCAGCAGCCTTGACTATTGCCTTCGTGCCCTCTTCATCTTCGGCTCCGGTCCCTCGGATGCACGCAAGCCTCCAGCTTGCCTCTATGCCATCCTTCACGCATGCCTCGAAGTCTGTGCCCCTCAGCTCATCGTCCCTGCTCTCCAAGGTCCCTCGGGTGCACACAAGCCTCCAGCTTGTCTCCATGCCACCCTTCACCGTACCGAGGCCGTCCAGCTAAGTCAATATGTGTAAACCTGCACAACCTGCACTCTCAACATACACATATTAGAACACAAGGGAAACCTATCTTAAACCCTTTGCCCAAACATCAAAACTCATGGTCACTTCGGACCACAGATTGCCTCAACATGTTTCTTGGCAGCCAACCACGCCATGACTTACAAGGGAGAAGCCATGATCTAAAATTGACGAGTAAAGGGCGTAGGATGTCATCTTTATAATGGAAGGGAGGATTTGGTGAAATTTAATTCAAGGAGTTGAAATATCATTTCTAGATTTCACATTGTCCATTAAATTGTAGCAAATCCCATGTGCCCTTATAACCATCCCCAGATTATTTGATGGGAGGTAAATCACTGGACAACTTATAGCCTACCACCAAGTGACTATGAGTGGGAAGAGTTTTTTCTTGAATGCATGCCCCCACTGAGAATTATCTTTGCCCCATTGTAGCAAGTCTACCACTCTCTAGCCAACTAGGCACCCATGTTGCCCATTAAATGTACATTGTCTAGTTGGTGAAATTTAATTAATCAAGACCATGTAGCAGCTATAGACCCATAGCTGCTACAACACACACTTCACTTTGTAGCAGCAGCTCTTAGTTGCTACAACATGATTTAAAAAATCATGACCCATTGTAGTAGCTATGGACCTGTAGCTGCTACAACACATACTGTGGCATCGGTGAGAGTATAGTGGGAGTGAATATCACATTTCAAAAATTCTCAGATTTAGGTAGAGTATACGCAGCGGAAAGATAAACACAACACTAACACGTTTGTTTTTAATTGGTTCGGAGTCTATGATGACTCCTACTCTAAGGTCCACGGTCCTTCACGGTTTATGTTGGGCAATACTATAAGTCACAAAATGTTGTTACAGAGTTACAAGTTTAAGTATAAAAGAAACAAAAAATTATACCGACAACTCTTAAGTAATAGATGGAAGTAGCGCATTATTATTGGAGCAACATTTTATCGATTTTGGACTGTTTCAGCACAACACACTTGAGCACAAATGGTGTAGAAAGTTGATGTAAGAAGTTGTGGTTGAAAACCCCTTTTATATAAGCACGCGAGTGCCTGAGTGCCTATAGGGGCGCCCCTAACTTAGCGAACTAGCCGCATCCCAATCGGTTGACCGGGCTAAATTCTATCCTTCTCGGGCACCTGAGAGGCTCTAGGGTGCTTGTGTTGTCGATGTGGCGAGTCTAAGACCTCTCAGCTTGGACCAGGCTGAGTCATGTTCACAATGTTGGTGCTTGGATGGCTAGAGAGGGGGGGGGGAGAATGTAGCCAGACACAAACTTCTTGAACTTTTAAAGGGTTCTCTACACTTAGGGTTAGTTGCAGCGGAAGCAATAAAAAAACAGAGAGATGCACAAACGAAATCCTAAACTAAGCACAAGTACAAAACGCTAACAAAGAGGATTTACAAGGTTCGGGGATAACTTGCCCCTATTCCTTGGCATGCCCGTGAGGTGGGCGATCCCTTGATCGTCGGCAGATCAAGCCCCAGAAAATCCGGATAGAATGAAACCTCCTTCTCGGTGGAGTAACCTCTCCATAGCGTTTCAACAGAATGAAGAAATTAAGCGCAGTGCAACAAAAGGAAGCTTACAGAGCACTTAGGATAGAAAGAACACAAGCGAACTCCTCATCGAGCTCCATTCAGCACAGATCTCACACAAGAACTCCCTGCTCTTCGTGTCTTCTTGCTGATGGACTCGCCAAGTTCCTTGTTTCTTCCAAGTGCTCAAGTATCAGAATGTTGCTCAAGATTTACAGTTGCTTGCTCAAAGAGATGTCGCAACAAGGTCAAGAACTTCTCAATCGTTTCTGTTCGTTAGTTGCAGAGACTTCTTCGCCACCAAGCTCTTAAGTCTCCGCTCACTGATCCCAGGCCACAACCACCTCTCTGCAGCTCCCAGCTCCTCAACTGCAACTGCCCAGCTACCCTGACCTCTCCTAGACTCCCTGAGCTTCCCTCAACCGAGCCCCAGTCAGCATCTCAGTGGCGTAGTCGTCCGTTGAAACCTGAGAAGGAAAACTGCCAAACCTGATGAAGCAAAAGCCTCCGTTTGACTCCCCTTGAGTGAACCTGAGTTATCTGCACACTTAGCAGATCATTAGCACAGCAAATCAATAGAGGATAAAATAATAGAAGACTCTGAACAGGTATCAGTAGGAAATCAGAACGCAATAAGAACTCTGACAGCGCTTTTGAATTAAAGTTGTCAGCTACTGATCGGTCACCGGACCGATCAGAGTGACTCCTGATCGGTCACCAGACCGATCAGGATGGGTCCAGACCGATCAAGCTCCAGCCTGATCGGTTCCCATTGAGAAATCTGAAATCGTGACTTCTTCGTGATCGATCACCAGATCGGACCCAAGTCATGGATCGGTCACCAGACCGATCCACCCCATTGCAGGGTGTTTTTCCAGATTCGCAGCCCAAGCCTACTGATCGGTCACCAGACCAATCAGGATGCGGCCTGATCGGTCTGGGGACCGATCAGAGCACCTCCTGACCGATCAGGCTCCAGCCTGATCGGTTATAGCGAGAAGCTCGCGACAATTGATCGTTCACCAAAATGATCTGAATAGTCTCCCTGATCGGTCACCAAACCGATCAGGAGCTGAACAGAACACATCCAAAGTCTCTGTATGCTCCCTGATCGGTCACCAGACCGATCAGACATCACTGGATCGGTCACCAGACCTATCCACGAAGGAACTCTGTGCCAACTTCCCTGATCGGTCACCAGACCAATCCAGGCAAGGCCGAATCCACTCTAAGTCAAGAGAACGGGCTCTCAGCCTTCTTTGACTCGTGCTCAGTCCCCCGGACCAAGACTACATGCCCAGTTTTACTCATCGGGACTTCATCCACCCTAGCTTCCCATGCTAGGACCTAGCTTCACTCACTAGGATTTCAGTCAACCTAGCTTCCCAAGCTAGGACCTGACTTCCCAAGCCAGGGTTTCATCCAACCTAGCTTCTCAAGCTAGGACCTGGCTTCCCAAGCCAGGATTTCATCCAACCTAGCTTCCCAAGCCAGGATTTCATCCAACCTAGCTTCTCAAGCTAGGACCTGGCTTCCCAAGCCAGGGTTTTCACCTAGTCCCACTAGGTCTTTTCCACTCCACCTAGTCCCACTAGGTGTGACTAGTCCTCGACCAGGACTTAATCCCAATCATCTCATTAACCTAAACTAAAATCGGTGTCAACACCAAAACAACAATTAGGGTCAGACTGCATCAACAATCTCCCCTTTTATGTTGTTTGACAACTCGATTTTAAGTTTAGGAATTTGAATTCAATTGTCTCAAATTTCAGAATCATAGGAGAATCAGGATCCTCCCCCTACAACAGTTAAACTCGTAGTAGTCCTAAACTTAACCAACCACACTCTCCCCCTTTGTCAAACACCGAAAAGGGTGTAGACCGGTTGTTAAGTTTAAACATACTCCCCCTCAAACCTAGGGGTTCTCCCAAAACAACAAAGATATGATTTAATTTTGAAAGCATATGAAACCATGTGATAAAGATATAGCAGGATATAGCAATCACATGCAGCATATGAATCAAGGAATAGGAATAAAACAAGAACTAGTAATAAGCATGGAGTAGCAAGTCATACATGGAAATCGTCATATAGTCAGATGCAGAACACTGCATCAAAGCATAGTCAAGAACAACATAAATCCAAAACAGACAAATAGTCAGATGCATAGCAATGCATCAAAGTATAGTCAAAGACATCACCAAGTCATAACAGGCAAAACAGTCGGATCACAAATCATGAAAGCAAGATCAGAGTACAACCAGAATCAATCGTCGGCGGGGGGGGGGGGGGGGGTCATGCCTGCATGGGGTCATCAGTCGTGTCATCGTCAGGTATGAAGGACCCCGGTCAGTACTGCTGGAGGGCGCAGCTCCAGGAAACGTATGCTGGCGCCACTCCTCGTACCAGGTCTGCTGCTGGGAGCGGATCCCGGAGACGTCAGACTCTATCGCGAGTAGTCTGCGATCGAAAGACCGAAACTTAGACTGGACCACCTGTCGCCAGAGCTCGGAGATATGAAACTCGTGCTGCATCGTCAGCTCCAGCTCTGAAACCTGCCAGTGGATGTCGGGATCTAGCTCGTACTCATAGGCAGCTGCTGCGGCAGGCGCCTCCTGATGTGCAGTCGGAGCTGCTGGTACCTGAGCATGTGCGCCCCGAGGAAGCTGGCCTAGACCTCGCCCGTCCTTCCATATAAGACCCTGATCGTCAGGCACAACAACGATGCCAGATTTGGCAAATGCGCGTCTGCCCAGTCGGCAATCCTGTCGAACCATGGGCACTGTCCTGCCCTTGGTCACATCAACACCGACTGACTGAAGCCAGTCAGTAATGACGTGACCGAAAGGCATGTAGATAGTGCGGCGGCTGGGCTCTCTATAAGATATGATAGACTGAAAGATGCTCTCCATAATGTCAAAATCCAAATGGCGATGCATGCCATAGAGCATCAAACAGTGATATGGACGAATCTCAGTAAGGGGTTTGGAGGTGATCGGTAGAATGCAGTTGGTGATTATCTTAAAAGAATGTAATCGATAGGAGAAAGACGAAGGGCCACAAAGGTAGGAAAATCAGGCCCTAACTCATCGGTGCCAGCTGGTCTAGGATGGCCAAAGAAATGCTCGTATATGTCATCGGGGGTGACGCCCTCAAATGGAGGCAGTAAGGGGTCAGGTAGCTCTGGGCATATAGAATAGAAGTTAGGCGATCGTCGACCGCCAAGATACTCAGCCAAGATATCATAGGAAAAGTCAAGATTTCTCTTGGCTACCCGAGTCATGAAGTCAAAGCCCCCCTGCGGTCCTTGTTGCAAATTATTGTAGAATTCAGAGACAAGGTCAACATTGATAGTTCGCTCGAGGGAAAGAAAGAATTCGAGGTTGTAGAAATCAACCACCTCTATAATAGAGGGACAATGTTCAACCAAGAAAGGTCTATCAATAGACCTACATGAAAGGAGTTTGAAAGTTCTGGTCTGAAAAGCTTGCTCAAAGGCAGCATTAGGAAATCGAGAACTCGATGAAGGTTGAGGCCTTCGAGAGGGTGCAGACGATGAAGGGCCTTTGCCCTTCGAGGTCCCCCCAGCCGGCTCTTTACCTTTAGAGGATTTCCTAAGGATTGGAACAATAAGTCACGACAACAGATTGGAGTTGATAAATTGAACACATAATGATCAGTGAATAAAAGTTTAATCAAGGAAATATGGTTTGATCAAGAATCAAGTGGAAAACCAAATCATGACAGACACCATAATTTTGATCAATTGTCGAGACAAGGTCATGGCGAGAATTGATAATCATGGCACACACAAATTTGATTATGCAATGGAAGGTTTGATCAATAATCAAGTGACAATAAGGTTTGATCATATGGGTAAGGCACGGCAAGGGCAAGGTCACGGTACACAATCACACAAAGAATCAACATGGTTAGCTTCCATAAATCGTGACTGATGAAGCAATCAACAGGTTACAAACAAAACAAAAACTTACTTAGGGGCCATATTGGTGAACGATTGTCTTGGAAAGAACACGTCTCAATAAGTTGGAAGAAGAGACTGCGCAGAGGATGAAGCGGCGCAGAGGACGTGCGTAGGAAGAAGAAGCTCACGCGGTGTTGACCTTCAGAGAAACTCCAAAGATCACAGATCCACACAGGGAGCAGATCACGACCAAGCTTCAGCGCAGGAAGAGGAAACGCAAGAGGAGGAAACTGAGGAAGGTTTCACGCAGGTAGAAGACAAAGGTTTCGGCGCTAGGGTTGAAAATGAAGAGATGGATGGAGTTAATAGGTTGGTGGACCGATCCACCAACCGAAATTTATTGCGATCGAACGGATCACCGTTCGATCCAGGAACCCAGACCAATCAGGCTCCAGCCTGATCGGTCTGGCTTGGTCCTGATCGGTCGGGTGACCGATCAGGCAAGCCCCTGATCGGTCTGCCGATCGATCAGGGAGCGAACAGAGAGTTGGCGAAATTTTCTGTGACCCTCATGATCGGTCTGTGGACCGATCACCAAGGGGTCCAGATCGGTCTGTGGACCGATCCAAGCCAACACAGAGTGATTTCTGTGATTAATCGAGAAATTGCTTGATCTGTCCTTTGGTCCGATCAGACCTACTCCTGATCGGTCCGGCGACCGATCAGGCCACCTCCTAATCGGTCCGGTGACCGATTAGGTATCAGGAATTTTTCTGATACAATCAGAAACTTCAGTTTCAGACTTGCGAATGAATTCCGATACGATATGATGTAACTTTGCTGATTGTGGAGGTGTTCCCTTGACTATAATTGATCCCTTAACAAGGATCAAAGGTCCTTATGGATTTAACAAATCAATTTGCTCCACCCAAGTGAAGTCAAATTCAATCAAAGCATTCACCCAATTAGAACATTCATCCAATGAAAAACGTGTTTGTATCAAAATAAGTCTCCAATCAAGTTTCCTTGATTAGAATGTCCAAGTATGATCATGGAGCCAAGTACACATATGTTATGCATTGGTTTTCCCCATACTTGGTCAACTTAATGATTATTATCTCGTCAACCTAATTTCTCAAGGGATGCATTGACATTTTGAGTAATTAGGTTGATCCTAGCATCTCACCCCATTTCTAGCAAACAAAAACATTTTGTTAAACCTTATAGTTTATGTGAGATGTCCCCAAGTTGCCCAATAATTGTTCCCAACAATTTGAAATGATCATGAAGGATTTTGAATGCTTCTTAAACTTATGAAGCACGACACATTCCCAATTCCCTTCGTAAGAAACTAAATTCATTCTCGGGGAGTGGTTTAGTGAAAATGTCCGCTAGGTTCGACTTGGACTCTACATGTGAGAGTACAATGTCTCCTCTAGCAATATGATCTCTAATGAAGTGGTGACGCACTTCAATATGCTTGGTTCTAGAGTGCTGGACTGGATTCTTTGTTAGGTTTATTATGCTTATGTTGTCACACAACACTTGCACACCCTTGTAGGTTAATCCATAGTCCTCTAGTGTATGAATCATCCACAACAATTGCGATACACTCTCTCCCATGGCGATATATTCTGCCTCGGTCGTGGAGAGAGCAACACAATGTTGCTTCCGACTTGACCAACTAACTAATGATGATCCTAAGAATTGGCAACCCCCACTTGTGCTCTTCGATCCAACTTGCACCCAGCATAGTCGGAATCGGTGTAGCCAATTAGGTCAAACGACTCGGTACGGGGGTACCAAAGACCAACTCCAATTGTGCCCTTAAGGTATCTCAAAATTCTTTTAACAGCAATTAGATGAGATTCCTTGGCACAGACTTGATACCTAGCGCACATACCCACAGCAAAAAGAATATCAGGTCGACTAGCTGTGAGGTATAATAAACTACCTATCATGCTCCGATATTGAGTTAAGTCAACAGGTTTACCACTCTCATCATTGTCTAAACGTGTGTTTGTAGCCATGGGAGTGGTTACCTCTTTGGAATCACTCATGTTAAATTTTCGGAGCATCTCTTGAGTGTACTTTGATTGGTGCACATGGATTCCATCACGAGTTTGCTTGATTTCAAGTCCAAGGAAGAAAGTCAACTCTCCCACTAGACTCATCTCAAATTCACTCTCTATATGTCCAATAAATTCATTCAAATAGCCCTTATTGTTTGAGCCACAAATTATGTCATCGACATATACTTGGGCTACAAATATATTGTCACCATCTCTTCGTAGAAATAGTGTAGGGTCTATTTGTCCTCTCACAAAACCTTTTTCAATAAGAAATGTCAACAACCGCTCATACCAAGCCCGAGGTGCTTGTTTAAGACCGTAGAGTGCCTTCTTGAGCTTGAACACGTGGTTTGGAAATTCGGAACTCTCAAACCCCAGAGGTTGTTCGACATAGACTTTTTCTCTTATGAAACCATTTAGAAAGGCCGATTTGACATCCATTTGATAGAGCTTGAAACCTCGATGTGCTGCAAATGCAAGCATCAATCAGATGGACTCTAATCGTGCCACGGGAGCATAGGTCTCATCGTAATCAAGTCCTTCAACTTGACTATAGCCCTTAGTTACTAAGCGTGCCTTGTTTCTTATGATTTCTCCCTTATGGTTCAACTTATTTTTGAAGACCCATTTGGTTCCAATAATGGTGGTCTTCTTAGGTCTAGGGACTAAGTCCCATACTTGGCTTCTCTCGAATTGACCTAGTTCGTCTTGCATGGCAATGATCCAATCGGGATCATTTAATGCCTCGTCAATTTTTCTAGGTTCAATTTCGGAAATTAGGGCAACTTCATTAGCCTCATTCCTAAAGAATGATCTAGTCCTAACCCCATGATGGATATCTCCAACAATTTGGTCTTGGGGATGACTAGAGGCTAACCTAGTTGGCCTTGGTGTTGGTGGTGCTTCTTGGATGGTGTCACTAGACACAAGCTCAGCCTTAGGATCTGGCTGATCTATGAGTTGTCTAGGCTCACCGTCATCAGACTCATCACCACCATCTACAACACTTGGACTTCCATCCAAACCTAGTTTCCTAAGTTCGAATTGAACTCCTTCTACATCTTCTGATTGATCATTCGCTTTTGGAATTTCCTCAAAAACAACATCAGAAGACTCTTCAACTAATCTGGACTTCTTGTTATAGACTCGGTAAGCTTTGCTAACGAGAGAGTACCCGACCAGTATCCCTTCATCAGTTTTCGCTGTGAACTTTCCAAGATGGTCCTTGGTGCTTAGAATGAACACCTTACAACCAAACACCCTAAGATGTTTAACTGTAGGTGGTTTTCCAAACCAAAGTTCATAAGGAGTCTTTCCTAGAAATCTATGTATGAGGACTAGGTTTTGCACATAGCAAACTGTGTTCACAGCTTCAGCCCATAAGTAACTCGGTAAGGAGTACTCATTGAGCATGCTTTGTGCAGCCTCTTGTAAGACTCGGTTCTTCCTCTCCACAACACCATTTTGTTGTGGTGTTCTAGGAGTGGAGAACTCATGTCTATATCCTCTCTCTTGACAAAACTCTAAAAATCTTTGATTTTGAAATTCTCCTCCATGATCACTCCTAATTGTTTTAATTGTTGATGATTTTTCATTTTCAACTCTTCTACAAAATGAAATAAAGACATCTAAGGTTTGGTCCTTATATTTTAGAAAATAGGTCCAAGTATATCTAGTAAAATCATCAATGATCACAAAACAATATCTACTACCATTCAAGGAGATAATAATGCTACAATCAAACAAGTCCATGTGAAATAAATCCAAAGCGGTAGAAGTACTTACAGTGCTTTTACCTTTATGTGTAGATTTCGTTTGCTTACCCATTTGACAGGCATCACAAATCTTTTCCTTTTCATACTTGATGCTTGGTAAGCCACGAACTAGTCCCTTATTGGCCAACTTCCGGATGTTCTTCATATTCACGTGTGCCAATCTCCGGTGCTAAAGGGTGGACTCATCTTCTCTTGACATGAAACACTTAACAAAAGTATTAGTAGCACTTTTAAAAGAAACTTGATAAATATTATCTACTCTTGTGCCTACTAGTACCGTGTCAAATATGTCATGTTGTCTAACTAGACATTGACTTGATTGAAAATCAATTGTGTAACCCGCATCACACAATTGACTGACACTTAGGAGATTAAATGTCATCCCCTTGACTAGAAGGACATTCTTAATCCTAAGACATTCGGATATTTGAATGTCTCCTATCCCTACAACCTTAAGACTACCATTGTTACCAAAGGAAACATTACCTCTACTTTTTCTTTGAAGGGTAGTAAATAAGGATCTATCACCGGTCATATGTTTGGAGCACCCACTATCAACGAACCAAGTTGATAGATGCTCCCCCTCAATCACGACCTACACAATACAAAAAATAGAAGATTTAGGTACCCAAATCTTGGGACTTAAAACACCTACAATGCAAGACTTAGGCACCCATGCCTTGACCACTTTCCTTTGAACCCTATGAGTCTTAAGTGGTCTAACATCAGTCCTAGACATTAAGGAAACAAATGATGGTTCTTTAGGTCGGTAACCAATACCGACCTTATTGTAGACAGTCCTTTGTGCATTTAAAATCATATCTAAAGAAGTATCAAAAGGCACTCAGCAGGGTCAGTCATGCACGAGCTCACACTTAGAGAGCATGGAAGTGTTGGACACTAGGCTGGGAAACAGCACAGAGCAAATGAACACTGAGGAAGAACACAGCTCAGCATCAGAATGTACAGGATCAGCCACAGAAAACACACAGGTGTTAGGCAATTCAGAGAGTTAAGAGATGGAGCCAGAAAATCATGAACAAGGAGCACAATGGACAATTCAAACTAGGGCTCGAGCAGCTAGAAGGCCACGGCCTGATACACAGGCATGCATCAACATTCTGCCAGGACAAAGATTTGAACTGGTCTCACCACTGCCAGCACCAGTTTATCCCAAGAGTATGTACCATCAGAAGGCAGGGAATCAAGGAAAAGAGCTAGGCAAAGTGCAGGAAGAGAAAGGGAGCAACACTGAGCATAATGTAGAGTATGGGCAGAAAAGAAACAGGCATAAGAATGGCAAACAAAAAGAAGCAGTAGGAGCCAATGCTGAAGAAGGGGTGCAAACCAGGAATCGAATGGCTAGACGGCTGAAGCCGTCACCATCCATATGAAGATAGCTTCTTGGAATGTGAGGGGCTTCAACCAAGCCCCTAAGCAGAGGGAGGTTCAGAACTTCTTTCTGCGACACAGACTTTCGATTATGGGTATCCTGGAGACGAAATTAACAGAGAGGGCTTACCAAACAATGAAGAGGAGAAGATTCCAAGGTCTAGAAATGCAGCAAAACATAAGCAATGGGTCTGAGAGAAGCCGACTCATGGTCATTTGGGACACCAACAAGGTAAATTTTGAAATGCAAAGCTGGACAGAGCAGCATATACATGGAATACTGAGTTGTCAAATCACGAGGAAGCAATGTGCAATAACTTTTGTATATGGCCAACTTAGACCAGTCACTAGGAGGGAATTATGGAATTCACTGAACGAGATAGGGACTGACCTCCAAATGCCATGGATACTGCTAGGTGATTTCAACTCTCCACTATCCTTTTCAGACAAGCAAGGAGGCAGGCCTATTACACAATATCAGCTCTCAGATTTTCAGCAAGTAGTGATCCAAAATGGTTTGGAAGACCTGCCATAGATGGGATGCAAGTACACATGGTCAAATACAGATGTTTTTTGCAAACTTGATAGATGTATGGTGAATAAAGCATGGTTGGAGCAAGACTTCAGAGGAATTGCCTATTTCCTTGTACCTGGCCACATATCCGACCACACACTGTGCCTAGTGTCCGTCATGGGGGAAGAGCAACCAATCAAGAGGCCTTTCAAGTACTATAACATGTGGACTACTCACGAGGAATACAACACAGTGGTAGAAGCAAAATGGGCTAGCTATGGATCAAGGGTTACAAGAGGCACTGCACAGTTCAAATTAAGGAAAAAATTGGCATGCCTTAAGGAAGTTTTTAAAGGTTTCAACCGGCTGCACTTTCAACACATCAAGGAGAGAGCAAGCAGGGCAAATGATGAGCTACATGAATTGCAGGAAAAAGGATACACTGAGGGGGTTTTTGAAGACAATTACAAACAAGTACAAAAGCGGGCTGCACAACTAAATCAAGCGGATTTCCTATTTTGCGCTCAAAAAGCTAAATGCAAGTACCTTAAGGAGGTGGATAGGAACACTTCTTTCTTTCATGCACTAGTGAAGAGGACAAACAGAAGAAGAGAAATTGTGGCACTGGAGAAAAGGAATGGAGAAGCAACGATAAGTATAGAAGAGATAGCGGAGGAATTCATATCAACCTTTGAGAACCTACTTGGCACAAGCATGCAAAGAGCTCCATTGCAAGTGGAGTGTTTCGCATATGGCAAACTGGTCTTGCCCGAGCAACATGCAAACCTGCAGCGAGTGCCCACTGAAGAAGAGATTAAAGAAGCCCTCTTTGACATAGGAGATCAAAAGGCGCCAGGATCGGATGGCTATGGTGCAAAGTTTTTTAAACACTCCTGGGATACTATAAAGGCTGATTTTATGGTAGCGGTCCAGGAATTTTTTAGACATGGTAAACTTCTCAAACAATGGAACCATACACTCATTTCATTAGTCCCGAAGGTGCCACAACCAAGTAAGGTTGTAGATTATAGACCCATATCTTGTTGTACAGTCTTTTATAAGGTCATTTCAAAAATACTAGCCTCCAGATTAGCAGTGGTTGCAGAGCACATATTCCATCCGGCACAGGCAGCTTTTATAAAGGCAGGACCATCACGGATAATATACATTTAGCGCAGGAGCTGATGAGAAACTACACAAGGAAAAGAATCTCTCCAAGAAGTACACTCAAAGTAGATCTTCAGAAAGCTTTTGACACGGTTCACTGGGATTTCTTGATAGAGGCACTTAGGGAGCTTCAGTTCCCCACCACTTTTGTAGCATGGGTCCAGGAATGTGTTACGACCACGAGTTTCTCCATAGCCATCAATGGAGGAGTGTATGGTAATTTCAGAGGAGCTAGAGGTCTAAGGCAAGGAGACCCACTGTCTCCCTATTTATTTGGGATATGCATGGAGTATCTAGCTAGGAAACTTAGCAAAGCAACAAGGAGGCCAGATTTTCATTTTCACCCCAAGTGCGAGGACCTCCGCATTGTACACCTAGCATATGCAGATGATTTACTGCTCTTCTCCAGGGGAGACAGGTCTTCCATCAGGATTCTTATGCGATGCTTGGAGGAGTTTGGGACGATGGCCGGTTTGCAGCCTAACCTGAGCAAGTCTAGCATTTATATGGCGGGGGTAGGTGACATTACACGACAGGAGCTGCTTGCCATCACGGGATTCCAGGAGGGTCACATGCCGTTCATATACTTGGGTATTCCATTAGCTTCTAAAAAGCTCAAAATTGCTGATTATAGCCCCCTGATTGACACAATATGCAAGAAGATAAATACATGGCCAAAGAATACACTGTCCCATGCTGGGAAGGCACAGCTGATACAGTCAGTACTGCAGGGAGTGGAATGCTACTGGATGTCGATACTACCGCTACCACAGGGAGTAGTGGATCGAATATACAGCTTATGCAGGAGTTTCATGTGGACATCGAAGCACCCTCCTATAGCATGGAAGGAGATGTGCAAGCCAAAAGAGGAGGGAGGGCTTGGGTTCAGAGAATTAGTGGCATGGAACTCGGCGTTGCTTAGTAGGGTACTGTGGCGTATTGAGGACAAGCAAGATGCCCTATGGGTGCGGTGGATACATCATACATATTTACACAGTGTTGACATTTGGAGATGGCAGCCGAGGTGCATTGATTCACCTTTGCTAAAGAGATTGGCGCAGTTACGGGACCAGATAGTTAGTTCAGCAGGATTGATAGAGCAGGCGAGACATACATTAGCAGAGTGGTTTGGCCAGCACAGCATCCATTGCCGAGGAGTCGCACGAGCATATGATTTTTTCAGGAGTGGGGGCACTCGCATGCCATGGGCTAAAACAGTATGGCGAAAGCAGATACAGCCTAGTCATAGATTTACACTATGGTTGCTGGCGCATCGCAGATTAGCCACAGCGGACCGTATGCATTACCTGGAGGATATGGACAGGATGTGCTCATTTTACAGGATAGAGGAGGAGACACAGGAGCACATCTTTTTTTGGATGCTTGCAGGTCAGATAGCTATGGGACCGTATCAGATCATGGCTACACATGGACAGGGAGATGAGTACATACCGTAGGATGCTGCGGGTGTTTGCACGACACTACCGAGGTACGGGGGTACTGACGCAGGCGAGACATGTAGCCATGGCAGCTTTGGTACACCAGGTGTGGCAAGGTCGTAACCATGCCCGATTTCACGGTGAGAGTTTTGAGGCGGAGACGGTTTTCAGGAGGGTTCAGATCCATGTACACAGATCGCTTCATATCACGTCGGACCTGGCTCTGTGACAGCACCTGCCGAGCATTTTACTTTTATTTTATTTTATTTTATTTTGTTTCAGCATGTATAGTGAGTGAGTGAGGGATAGGCTATTAAAAAAAAATGCAAGGATGGTCAATGGTCAAAACTGGCCAAAGACTGCGTGGTGAAGCAGGGAGGCGAGAAGGGCCAAAGATGGGCTGTGTGGAGGCGAGGTTGACTTGGTCAAGAGGGGCTAGCGCAGGTTTTCTTCCAGCTTTCACCAGCGTGGAGGTGTGGTGGACCAAGGCGGGACCTGGCGCTTACTGCTGGGTGCTGAAGCTATGTTGACCAGTGCAGGACTTGGCCACGGTGGACAAGGTGCGGAAGCTGTTTTTGACCAGCGTTGACTCGGTCGTGTTGACCCGCCACGCTGGATCTGTAGCGATAGGGAGTTTATTTGACCGAAAAAAAGGAAAAAAAGGGGAAAAAAATGTTGGTCAGTGTGGACTGGGTCAACTTGACCTGCCACGCTGGATTTGTAGCCGTAGAAAAAAAAAGCGTGGACTGGGTCAACTTGACCAGCCACGAAAAAAAAAAATTTGGTCAGCGTGGACTGGGTCAACTTGACCTGCCACACTGGATTTGTAGCCGTAGGGAATTTTTGAAAAAAAAACGTGGACTGGGTCAACTTGACCAGCCACGAAAAAAAAAACGTGGACTGGGTGAGGACTTGGTCAACTTGACCATGCCACGCTGTATCCATTTTAGGTGCACTGCAGCTAGATTGATCGAAGGTCAATGGAAATTTTGGTAGGATTTTGAGGTGTGGTTACTAGATTGACCACAGTTTTGACTTGTTGACTGGGTCAAAAAAAAAAGGCAGTGAGCGACAGTGTAAGGAGAGAAGGTGAATAGGCCCACCATAATGACCTATCTAGCCTGGAGCAAATGGCTCACGGTAAAGGCATTGCAAATCCGTTAGTGGCTGGGGCTTTGCCAAAAAGCCCAGGAGGGTGAGTAGGTCCACCATAATGACCTTCCTAGCCCGCAGCAAACGGCTCGCGGTAAAGGCATATCAAATCCGTTGATAGCTGACCACTTGCTAAAAGTGGAGTCGACGATTGATGAGCTGATACCGCCACTTTTGGGTTAGTTGCGCAGCTTGAGAGAGGCACAGCTGGCAGGACGGATGTGTACAGGCAGGACTACAGAGGCATATACAGACAGTACACACTGCATGGGCTACACGTCTATCAGGCAGGACTACAGAGGCATATGCTACAGCCTGACAGATTTTCTATAGCTATTGATAGAGGATGGTACAGTGGGACAGCAGCACACCAGAGATGATGGGCAGCCTGTGAGCTACAACATCATGGGGCCTTGAGGCAGTGGTCAGAGAGAGGTTGATGGTTGATAGAGGATGGTGCAGTGAGGCATGTTTTTGGATTTTGTGGATGGTACAGTGAGTGTACACATGCATGGACATATGGGTATATATGTGGGACAGCTACCTGGATCTGATACTTCATCAGAAACAAGTAGCTATCCTAGGACACATGTCTGTAGTACTATTTTCTTGATGATATATAATTTGCCTTTCATCAAAAAAAAATAATAAAAAAAATAAAATCATATCTAAAGTCTTTGAGCTAGTTGAGAATTTCTTAAGAACACTCTTGAGTTTCTCAACCTCACTCTTCAAAGATTTGTTCTCATCTTCTAACATCTCTACCTGCAAATCATCAATATCCTCATCCTTAGAGGATTTCAAATGTTCTACTTCAACTTTCAATGATTTAACCTTTTCTTTTAACTTCTTTAACAATTCGGTTAAACATGCAATGGTTCTATAACATTTGTCTAATTCGAGAGAGATTACCTCTTCATCATCCGAAGATGATGAAGCCACGTTTGAGGAGTCCATAGATTCATCACTGCTCTCCTCATCTTCAATAGCCATGAGTGCTACATGGCGAGTACTCTTCTCCTCCTTCTCTTCTTCGAATGAGCTAGAGGATGATTCATCCCATGTGGCCTTCAAGGCATTCTTCTTTTTCTTTGATTTCTCCTCCTTCTTTAGCTTAGGGTAGTCTTTCTTGTAGTGCCCTTTCTTGCTACACTCATAATAAGTAACATTAAACTTATCAATTTTAACTTCACTCGGGTTACCTTTGCCCTTGTAGCGCCGACTCTTCCTCATCATTCTTCTAACAAAGTTGGCCATCTCGGAGGAAGAAGACCCGCTGCCATCCTCCTTGGACTTGGACTCAGACTCGGACTCGGACTCGGATGAAGATGAAGAGACTTCCTTCTCCTTTTTCTTGGTCTTTTCCCCTGCTACAAGTGCAATCCCCTTCTCCTTGGGGCCTTTGTTAGCCATCTCGTGCAGTTCCATTTCACAAAATAAATCATCTAATTTTACAATTGATAAATCCTTAGAAACCTTGTAGGCATCCACCATGGATGACCACGAGGCATTCCTTGGAAAAGCTTTTAACACATACCTCACAAGGTCGCGGTTCTCGACCTTTTCGTCAATGGAGTGGAGACCGTTGAGAACTTCTTTGAATCTACTATGAAGTTCACTTACCGCTTCACTCTCCTTCATGGAGAGATTTTGTAGTTGATTGAGGAACAAGTCTCTCTTGGCTATTCTCGAGTCTCGGGTCCCCTCGTGAAGCTCGATGAGCTTGTTCCAAAAATCCTTTGCGCTTGTAAAGGAACTAACCTTGATTAGTTGGTCTTTGTTCATTCCACATTGCAAAGTCACCACCGCCTTCGCATCGGCTTCTCCTTTGCGCGTTTGCTCGGCCGACCAACATGAAGATTCCAACTCTTTTCCCTCCGCGTCTCTTGGAGGAATGAAACCTTCCTTCACGGAGAACCACATTCCAATGTCGGTCTTGAGGTAGTACTCCATGCGAGACCTCCAATATTGAAAATCGGATTCTACGAAGAAGGGAGGTCGGGTGGTGCTAAATCCTTCTCTCAAAGCCATTGTTGATAGCTCTCAGATGTTAAGCCACTTGAACAGAGCCCCACGCTCTGATACCACTTGTTGGTGCTTGGATGGCTAGAGGGGGGGTTGAATGTAGCCAGACACAAACTTCTTGAACTTTTAAAGGGTTCTCTGCACTTATGGTTAGTTGCAGCGGAAGCAATACAAAAACAGAGAGATGCACAAATGAAACCCTAAACTAAGCACAAGCACAAAATTCTAACAAAGAGGATTTACAAGGTTCGGGGATAACTTGCCCCTACTCCTTGGCGTGCCCGTGAGGTGGGAGATCCCTTGATCGTCGGCAGATCAAGTCCCGGAAAATCCGGATAGAATGAAACCTCCTTCTCGGTGGAGTAACTTCTCTACAGCGTTTCAACAGAATGAAGAAATTAAGCGCAGTGAAACAAAAGGAAGCTTACAGAGCACTTAGGACAGAAAGAACACAAGCTAACTCCTCACCGAGCTCCATTCAGCACAGATCTCACGCAAGAACTCCCTGCTCTTCGTGTCTTCTTGCTGATGGACTCGCCAAGTTCCTTGTTTCTTCCAAGTGCTCAAGTATCAGAATGTTGCTCAAGATTTACAGTTGCTTGCTCAAAGAGATGTCGCAACAGTTGGGTATGGCTTGGCAGGTTTCCTAAGCGAATACCTGATCGATCCGAGAGACCTCTTTATGGCTACAGATTAAAAATTTAATCCAAATGGAGAGGTGTCTCCCATCGACCTTCTCGTGCCGTATCGAACGATTCAAATTGCAACTTAGCCAATTACCAAAATTGGTCTTGCAATTTGCTCAACCGTTCGACCGCGGAAAAGGCGACGAGTTGATCACCGGCTTTTGTGTTTATGGTCGGGGTCCAGTTAAATAATTATTGACTATGATTCGCAATCAAAATAATTAAATAACAAATATGAAATGACAAGGTACATGAATAAGGCACATAATAACATAACGAAAGGAGCCAAGGAAGAATATACCTTCCGTTACCTTACGACCTTCTATCGTATGACCCTCCCCTCTTGGACGTCGTGTGGGCGACGATCTACCAAGATCCGTGGTCACCAAGTTGATCCCTTCTCCTTACGCCAACCAATCCCTTACCAAAGGGATGCCTCTGGCTGCTCCTAGGATGAAGATAATCCAAAACACAAACTCTACTTCTCCTCTCCTTCACCGTCGGTGGCCAAGCAACTCTTCTTCTCCACAGCTACTCCTCAGAAGCCTTAAGCAAAGTTGTGGCTGCTACCTTAAGCCAAGTTACGTGAGAGCAACTTAGCTACCTTGAGCAAAACCTTGATCCCGTGGAGAAGATGCCACTGTGAGCAAAAAAATTGCTTTGTTGCTGCCGTGGAGAAGATCACCTTTTTTTTTTCGGCTCACAGCAGGCGGCAATTTATTTGCCATGGAGGCGCACGGGCTCACGGCAAGAAACACCAAGAGGCAATTTTAATTGCCTTGGAAACCGTGCCTTGGCAAATTAATTGCTTGCGTTGAAGCAATGCAACACATGGAGTAAAATAATTTCCATGTCAAGGCAAGAAACGCCAAGAGGCAATTTTAATTGCCTTGGAAACCGTGCCTTGGCAAATTAATTGCCTGCGTTTTCTCAAACCGCGAAGGAGAGAGAGAGAGAGAGAGGAGATAAGGAGAGGAAAAATTTAGGGCTTTCTGTGATCTATTGGATTAATCATCAACTTGGTTTTATGCCACCATGGGGTATATATAGGGCTACGATAGGGACCATGAGGAGGAGTTGGATCTTGGCCTGCTAATGGACTCAGTCCATTAATGAGGATCCATTCCACTAAAGGGCCCTCATTGAATTACCTCACCAACCCCCATATTTACATATGGGCTCCACTTATTACAAGTCGTCCATCCCTCCGTGTTTAAGATTTCGAATGCCCGTTAATTAATTAAATTACTGACAATTTAAATTAATTAACTTCTGGATCCTTGACTAGTACCACTCGACCTTATCATCATGCCGGATCAAATCCACCTGCAGGGTTTAGCATGATGAACCTTTCGAGCTCCTCAAGGGGGCATCATCAACCCGACTCACCAGGACATAGATTCCGTCAATAATCAATAGCACATCATATTATTAATATTATCTCCCAACTTACCGGGCCTATCGATCTAACAGAATAGGTCTCGCCCATTGGTAAATTAAAGAAATAATAGTTAATAATATACGCCCGTTATTATATCGGGATTAAGGGATCGTACTCCATAATACAATCTGAGGTCCTATCCAATTATCAAGTCAGTACAAATTGGACAACCTCGTGTTTTGGTCCTGCTCAATGTACTCAAAGCACACTAGTGTAATCCTATGGTCAAGACCAACCACACCTAATTACACAACCATTCCGATGGGTTGTCCAATTACATCTCGGTTGTGGGCCTCTATTTATACTAAGCAAGGAACTGATAACATGATCTTCCGTGTGACACCACACACCATGTTATCTACAATGCAAAGTAATTGGACTTCATGTTGGTGCAATCTTGGTTAGGTCAGGGTTGACCTAGTTTGACTAAGCTCGGGTGAGCTTAGGTCTGTGGGAGATTGTTGGTGCAATCTTGGTTAGGTCAGGATTAACCTGGTTTGACAAAGCTCAGGTGAGCTTGAGTCTGGTAAGCTCGGGTGAGCTCGAGGTCGTATGTTTCGATGTTTGATAATGATGTTTGAGTGGTCATGATGTGTGAGTCAAGTGGGTCAAGGTTGACTGGAGACTTGACTGGGAAAGACCTAGTGGGACTAGGTGAAGTCCAGGTAGATCGGGGAGATCGTACGCTGGCATGACAAAAGACCTAGTGGGACTAGGTGAAGTCCAGGTAGATCGGGGAGATCGTACGCTGGCATGGCAAAAGACCTAGTGGGACTAGGCAGACCTAGTGGGACTAGGTGAAGTCCAGGTAGATCGGGGAGATCGTACGCTAACATGGCAAAAGACCTAGTGGGACTAGGCAGACCTAGTGGGACTAGGTGAAGTCCAGGTAGATCGGGGAGATCGTACGCTGGCAGGGAAAAGAAGACCTAATGGGACTAGGCACACCTAGTGGGACTAGGTGAAGTCCAGATGGATCGGGGAGATTGCATGCTGGCAAGGTGGAAGTCTACCGAGAGACTAGACCTAACTCGAGGGTTAGGCAAATCTGGTTGGGAACCAGGTTAAGTCCGAGCTGGGAGCTAGGCACTAGAAATCCAAGTTGGTCAACGGGGTTGACCGGACACTTGGTAGGGGATCCTAGACTTGTGGGAACAAGTTAGGGTGGACTCAATCGATTGGGCAATCGATTGGGTCAATCGATCAGGTGATCGATTAGAGCGGTTTTCGCGAGAGGACAGAAGGGTCCTGAATCGATTGGGTAATCGATTCAGGGTATCGGTAATCGATTGGCTAATCGATTAGGGCGGTTTGCGCGAGAGAACAGAGAGGCTCTGAATCGATTGGGTAATCGATTCAGGGCAATGGTAATCGATTGGCTAATCGATTACGGTTCGAAAACTAGCCGTTGAACGGCTAAGTGTGACGTGGTAATCGATTGGGTAATCGATTACCAAACCCTAGGCGACGGGTATAAGGTTTTTCGCGCAGGTTTTGGCCGTAGCTCTTCTTCCTTCTTCCATGCCATTTCAAGAGAAGCTTTGGGGCTTAGTGTTGCTGCACTTCCAAAGTTCTAGAGGCGATCACAAGCTTGAAGATAACAAGAAAAGCAAAGTGTGAGCTTATTTATTGTAAATCTTGTGAGATTTCTTTTGTATTTGCTTTGTCTCTTGTTGTATCTTTGTGAAAGCTTGTAAGAGGTTTCTCCACCTCAAGAAGGAGACTTTCATAGTGTATGAGAGTGTGAGGAGAGTGGATCCTTGGATTAGTCACCCGACCGGGGTGGATACCAAGTAAATCCTTGTGTTAGCGATTGCTTGAAGTCTTCCACCGCGATAAATCATCTACAAGCGTATCGAAGCTAATCACCCCCCTCTAGCTCGTCTACCGATCCCAACAAGTGGTATCAGAGCAAGGTTGCTCTTTATTGGACTCATCGCCAAGAGGGCAAGAGCTAGAGGAAGAAGAAGAAGTTGGAAGAATCCCTAATTTCAAGAAGTCCTCATCAAAAGGTTTCAACTTCAAAAATGGAGTTTGGCTATGACACAAGGGCACCTCCACCATTCGACAAGGCAAATTTCAATCTTTGGAAGTCAAAGATTGAAAATTATTTCATGATGGAGATAGAGCAATAGTTTGCTCTAATGGAGGGTTTTGAAGCTCCAACAAGCTCAAAAGGAAAGCTCCTCAAGAAAAGCAAATGGAATGAGGAGCAAATCAAGAGATGCGAGGCCAACTACAAAGTGACCAAGCTTTTGGTCAATCTTTTGCCGAGCAACATCGTGGACAAGATTGGAGAATTCGAAGATGCCAAAGAGCTATGGAGCAAATTGGCAAGGCTTCATGAAGATCCCTCCACTATGCTAAATCAAGACAAATCCGAAGAGGGAAATTCATCGGAAGAAGAAGATTCGGAAGTTGAGAGATGCTCAACATCCGAAGATGAAGCTCAAGAAGTCTCCACTTCAAGGGTTGAAGAGGAGCAAGATGTGCCATTGGCATCGGTTCAAAGAAAAGCGTCAACATCATCATCCGAGGTCAATGAGGAGAAAGAAGAAGTCTCCACCTCTAGGATTGAGGGGGAGCAAAGGTCATTCACTCTGGAAGAGGAAGAAGCTTCTACCTCCGGATCGAGTGAAGAGTCATGCAACACCCCTACAAGCAAAGGTATAGATATTTCAATTTGCAAAAATAAAAATCATATCGTTTGCTTTGAGTGTAGGGAAAGAGGGCACTACAAGAGTAAGTGTCCAAAATTGGTCAACAAAAAGGTGCAAGTGGCACCCAAGACCAAGGAGAAGCCAAAGAAGGTTGCTCCCATGGCAAAGAAGGACAAGAAGCACATTGTGTGCTTCTCATGCAAAGAAAATGGGCATTATAGAAATCAATGTCCAAAGGGGAAAAATCCAACCAAGGCTAAAAGGAGGAGCTCGAGTCAAGGGGGAGCCTCTAAGAATTACACTAAGGTACCATTAGATAATAGTACTAATTTAAATTATGATAGTATGCATGCTAGAGAAAACTATTATCATTTTAATGCTATTTATCATGAAAATAGGAGGCATGAAAAGCCTAGGGAAAAATATAGAGCCCTCCATGCTAGGTCTACCACCCCTAAGGATGGGGAAGATTTTAGATCATCTAAGGGTAGACTTACCCAATCCAAGGCCAAGAAAAACAATCACCAAGGCTACATTAGAAAACCAAGCCTTGATGATGTAATGATTGAAAATCAAGTCTTGAGATCAAAACTTGAAAAATTGGAAAAATCCCTTAAGAAAATAGAAAAACTATTAAAGGGATCAAATGTTCAAAACCTAGATTTAGGAAATCAAGGACCCTCTAGGAGCAAGAAAGGTTTGGGATACAAACCTAAAACTAAGGATGATGGTCCATCCTATCATAGAGTTTCATATAGATATGAAACTCAATCTAGGTCTAGAAGTCAAGTCAAGGCCACAAGGGAAGCTATCCCTAGGGTTGACCAAGACAAGACAAAGGTGACTAAGGCTTCCGAAAAGTCTAGAAGAGTCACTAGGAAGGTATCAAGGGAAGTTATCCCTAGTGAATACCTAGAACACCCAAGGAGCACCAATAGGTTTTGGGTTCCTAAGAGTGTGTTCGCCACACCCTAGATAGGTCTAGGGAGTGTCAACTCTAATTGGAAGGGTAGTTAACCCAACCTTGATGTAGTTGGCACTTTGGGACATTTTCAAGGAAATTATTACCCTTGAAAATGAAGGAATCATTGATTTACTCTAGGAGGAGTAAATTTGTGCCAAACTATATTTTTGGAGGATTAAACTTGATAAAGTTGGCACAACTAGGTTAGAATCCAAAGATAGGCCAAGTTGGGGAGTTTTGGCATTATCTTGGAAATTAGGGCAAGTTAGGATTATCAATGGCTTAGCGATGAGTTATTGATACTTAGATAGGAAATCTAGGTATTTTCTTTTATGCTACTATGCCATGTTTTGTATGCCCTAACACATGCCATGACATCATATTTCATCATTCATATTTATTATGAAAATATTACATGTCATGTCATACATGCAACATCTAGTTATAATTTCTTTTGAAAATTCTAATATGATGCATGTCATAGTCACTAATCATGCATAAATCAATATTTATTGAAATTAAGGACATTGGCATTAATTGACATCCTAGGTGGATGATCAAAGTTTAAAATGCCTAGATACAAATGCATGAACCCTTAGATTAGGGAGAACATGACTTTCACATCTCACTAAGACTATAAGGTGACTTGTGTGTGTTTTTGAGACACATTAGAAACAAGTGAGATGTTAGGGTGATGAACAAAACTCAAGGTGTTGATAAAGTGCATCAATTTGAGTTTTAGGTTCATCAAAACAAGAACTTAAATGAACTCCAATCATTGGGAAAGCTAATGTACAAGTCATGTGCATTTAGCCCAAGGAACATGGTTGGATATTGTTTTTGAAAAACATTTCAAAACTATCTTGGAAAACCTTGGTGAAGACTATTTTTTGATAGCACTCATCATTGATGAATTGGATACAAAATAGAGTAAAACATTGAAGTATTTCAATGGTTTCCAATTTTGTGTCAATTTTTAGAAATGAAGGTTATTTTCATAGAAAATTATTTTTCCATGATGGTATATGGTATAAATAATATCTACACGAAATTTCAAAATTTTTTGAAATTTGTAGAATTATTTAGGAGTTTCTGAAATTCGAATCTGAAATTATTTTTCAGAAATCAGAAACTCCCAATCGATCGGGTGATCGATTGGGACCATAGCCAATCGATTGTTCAATCGATTAGTCGATCCTTTTACGAGCACAGAAGCTCGGGTAGTCGATCCGATGATCGATTACAGGTAGCCGTAATCGATCGGCTGATCGATTAAGGCAGGTCGTAATCGATTGGTTCCCAACACCAATCGATTGGTGAGACTGAAACTGTCTAATTTCAGTCTAATAACCCATTTTTAAGTAACCTAACAATCCCTAGACCCTAGAATTACTTTTATATGTATATTTGGGTAAATTTCATTGTGAAATCAAAAAGGGAAATGGTTTGGTGAACATTTAAGGGTTAAGGAGAGATTTTGATTCAAGTTTTGAATTTTAAAATCTCAATCACCTCAAGTTGAGTTTTCCTAAAGGTTTAGGAACTCTAAAATCATTGTTGGTGCAATGATAGAGGTTTAGAGCATGTTTTGAGGGGGAGGTCTTCCTTAACAACATGTGGTTGCATTTTCTTTTTGGGTTAAGTGAATGAATGGAGATTGGGAATCTTCATGAGTGCTCAAGGTTGAGCATAGATTCAATGAAAATTATGGGATTTTCATTGGGTATACCTTTGACCATATAGACTCTCGGGGAGAAGTTTGATGTGTGTCAAAGGGGGAGAAATTTGGGAGAGATTGAAAGGCTAATAGGGATTAGTCTTTCTCAAACATATTGTCAAACATCAAAAAGGGGGAGATTGTTGGTGCAATCTTGGTTAGGTCAGGGTTGACCTAGTTTGACTGAGCTCGGGTGAGCTTAGGTCTGTGGGAGATTGTTGGTGCAATCTTGGTTAGGTCAGGATTGACCTGGTTTGACAAAGCTCAGGTGAGCTTGAGTCTGGTAAGCTCGGGTGAGCTCGAGGTCGTATGTTTCGATGTTTGATAATGATGTTTGAGTGGTCAAGATGTGTGAATCAAGTGGGTCAAGGTTGACTGGAGACTTGACTGGGAAAGACCTAGTGGGACTAGGTGAAGTCCAGGTAGATCAGGGAGATCGTACGCTGGCATGACAAAAGACCTAGTGGGACTAGGTGAAGTCCAGGTAGATCGGGGAGATCGTACGCTGGCATGGCAAAAGACCTAGTGGGACTAGGCAGACCTAGTGGGACTAGGTGAAGTCGAGGTAGATCGGGGAGATCGTACGCTGACATGGCAAAAGACCTAGTGGGACTAGGCAGACCTAGTGGGACTAGGTGAAGTCCAGGTAGATCGGGGAGATCGTACGCTGGCATGGCAAAAGACCTAGTGGGACTAGGTGAAGTCCAGGTAGATCGGGGAGATCGTACGCTGGCAAGGGAAAAGAAGACCTAATGGGACTAGGCACACCTAGTGGGACTAGGTGAAGTCCAGATGGATCGGGGAGATTGCATGCTGGCAAGGTGGAAGTCTACCGAGAGACTAGACCTAACTCGAGGGTTAGGCAAATCTGGTTGGGAACCAGGTTAAGTCCGAGCTGGGAGCTAGGCACTAGAAATCCAAGTTGGTCAACGGGGTTGACCGGACACTTGGTAGGGGATCCTAGACTTGTGGGAACAAGTTAGGGTGGACTCAATCGATTGGGTCAATCGATCAGGTGATCGATTAGAGCGGTTTTCGCGAGAGGACAGAAGGGTCCTGAATCGATTGGGTAATCGATTCAGGGTATCGGTAATCGATTGGCTAATCGATTAGGGCGGTTTGCGCGAGAGAACAGAGAGGCTCTGAATCGATTGGGTAATCGATTCAGGGCAATGGTAATCGATTGGCTAATCGATTACGGTTCGAAAACTAGCCGTTGAACGGCTAAGTGTGACGTGGTAATCGATTGGGTAATCGATTACCAAACCCTAGGCGACGGGTATAAGGTTTTTTGCGCAGGTTTTGGCCGTAGCTCTTCTTCCTTCTTCCACGCCATTTCAAGAGAAGCTTTGGGGCTTAGTGTTGCTGCACTTCCAAAGTTCTAGAGGCGATCACAAGCTTGAAGATAACAAGAAAAGCAAAGTGTGAGCTTATTTATTGTAAATCTTGTGAGATTTCTTTTGTATTTGCTTTGTCTCTTGTTGTATCTTTGTGAAAGCTTGTAAGAGGTTTCTCCACCTCAAGAAGGAGACTTTCATAGTGTATGAGAGTGTGAGGAGAGTGGATCCTTAGATTAGTCACCCGACCGGGGTGGATACCAAGTAAATCCTTGTGTTAGCGATTGCTTGAAGTCTTCCGCCGCGACAAATCATCTACAAGCGTATCGAAGCTAATCACCCCCCCTCTAGCTCGTCTACCGGTCCCAACACTTCATGCATGTACTAATATAAACAGGCACCTAGTGTAGTTGTGATTCTCTTTTCAAAATAAAGATGTTCATATATATAAAAGAAGCATGTCTTTCAGTATACACATCTAACAATCTCCCACTTATACTCAAAGACTTTGCTGTTCTCTCACAGTCATACATCTGACTCCCATATCCTCCACATGACGATCAAAAACTCTAGCTGGAAGAGCTTTAGTGAAAGGATCTGCTAGGTTGTCCTCTGATGCAATCTTGATGACAGTCACTTCACCTCGCTTTACGATTTCTCGTATCAGATGGTACTTGCGCTCTATGTGTTTACTTGCCTTATGGGCTCGTGGTTCCTTCGAGTTTGCAACTGCACCACTGTTATCACAATAGATTGTGATAGATCTTGGTAAACCAGGAATCACATCCAAGTCCATGATGAAGTTCCTGAGCCATACAACTTCTTTAGCTGCCTCTGAGGCTGCCACATACTCAGCTTCCATGGTGGAGTCCGCTATGCATTTTTGCTTGACACTCCTCCAAACAATGGCTCCACCTCCTAGAGTAAATACAAATCCTGAGGTAGACTTACTCTTGTCCCTGTCTGACTGGAAATCCGAATCTGTATAACCCACAGGGACTAATTGGTCTGCCCGATAAACCAGCATATAATCCCTAGTCCGTCTCAGGTATTTCAATATATGCTTTACTGCATTCCAATGTCCCTGTCCAGGGTTACTTTGATATCTGCTAACCATGCCAACGGCAAAACAGATGTTTGGTCTCGTATACAACATAGCATACATGAGGCTTCCTACTGCCGAAGCATAAGGAACCGCCTTCATTTCCTCTATCTGCTTTGATATTTTCGGACACATCTCCTTGGATAGAGGAACTCCATGCCTGAAGGGAAGGAAACCCTTCTTGGAGTTTTCCATGCTAAAACGAGCCAAGACAGTGTCAATATATGAAGCTTGGGATAAGCACAACATCCTTTTCTGGCAATCCCTTATGACCTTGATCCCAAGATGTGTCCCGCTTCTCCTAAGTCCTTCATATCAAACTGTTTTGACAACCAGACCCTTACGTCTGATAACACTTTGACATTGTTGCCAATTAACAAAATGTCATCTACGTAAAGTACAAGAAACACCACTACGTTTCCGTCACATCTCTTATATACACATGACTCATCCGGGCTTTGAGTAAATCCATATGACTGGATTACTTCATCAAAGCGAATGTTCCATGATCGCGAAGCTTGCTTCAATCCATAAATGGACCGATTAAGCTTGCATACTAGATGCTCTTTGCCCTTTTCAATGAACCCTTCTGGCTGTTTCATGTAAATGGTCTCCTCAAGACTTCCGTTAAGGAAAGCTGTCTTGACATCCATCTGCCATACCTCATAGTCCATATGAGCTGCTATAGACAAGAGAATCCGGATCGACTTAAGCATGGCTACCGGTGAAAAGGTCTCCTCATAATCGATACCCTCTTTCTGAGTATACCCTTTCGCAACAAGCCTAGCTTTGAAGGTCTCAACCTTCCCGTCTGATCCTCTCTTTCTTTTATAGATCCACTTGCATCCAATGGCTTTTACACCATCGGGTAGTTCTACTAGCCTCCAGACATGATTAGAATCCATAGATTCTATCTCAGAGTTCATTGCCCTTTGCCAAGAATCTGCATCCTTATCTTGGAGGGCCTCGTCATAGGTCCAGGGATCTGGTTCATGTTTACCAGAGACCAAGTCTGATGACTCCCCCAAAAACATGAACCTTTCAGGTTCTCTAACAACCCTCCCACTGCGACGAGGCAGCACCTGTGTATCTTCTGTGATACGCGGTGCAGTAACATGTGGTGTATCTTCTTGTACAATTGGTCCTAAAGTTGGAACGTCCCCTCTTAACTCTTCAAGCACTAGTCTACTCTTGGGCTTATGGTTCATCACATAGTCTTCTTCTAAGAATCTGGCATTCGTGCTAACGATTACCTTCTGATCCTTAGGATTATAGAATAGATCACCCTTCGTTCCTCTAGGATAGCCTACGAACAAACATACCTCCGTACGAGATTCCAACTTATCAGTATCTCCCTTCAGCACATGTGCTGGACTACCCCAAATGCGAACATGTCTTAGACTGGGCTTGCGCCCAGTCCACAGTTCTGATGGAGTAGAAGGGACTGACTTTGACGGAACCAAGTTCAGTATGTACGCTGCCGTTTCCAGAGCATATCCCCAGAATGAATCAGGTAAGTCTGAATAGCTCATCATTGACCTAACCATTTCCATAAGAGTCCTATTCCTTCTTTCTGCCACACCGTTCTGTTGGGGCGTACCGGGTACAGTCAGCTGGGACTGAATCCCAGCTTCTGATAGGTAGGTCCTAAACTCTCCAGAGAGGTACTCGCCACCACGATCAGATCGTAGTGTCTTGATACTTTTACCTCGATGTTTCTCCACATCAGCTTTGAACTCCTTGAATTTATCAAAGCATTCAGACTTGCGGCGTATCAGGTAAATATATCCATACCTTGAATAATCGTCAATGAAGGTGATGAAATATTCAAAGCCACCTCTAGCCTGGATTGACATAGGACCACATAAATCAGAATGAATCAGTTCTAGCACATCTTTGGCCCTATACCCCTTAGCCTTGAAAGGCCTCTTGGTCATCTTACCTTCTAAGCAAGACTCACAGGTCGGGAAGTCTTCCACCACTAATGAACCCAAGGGCCCATCAGCTATTAACCTCTGAATCCTACTAAGGTTAATATGACCTAGCCTAAGGTGCCAAAGATATGTCTGATTCATCTTAGAAGGCTCCTTTCTCTTATTTAGGTTAGACGATAAGCTATTAACCTCTGTGGGAGTCCTTGGTTCTAGAGTGTATAGATTGCCAATCATAGCACCCGAACAAATAATCTCTCTATTTCTTTTTATAACAACTTTGTTATTGAAAGCAACAGAATATCCATCCATAATTAACTTAGAAACTGAAATCAAATTCTTTCTAAATGTGGGTACATATAAGCAATCTCTCAGAACTAATACTTTATTTCTCTCAAAAGATAAATAAAAAACTCCCACTGAAACTGCTGCCACATTCGTAGCATTGCCCATATAGACCACGATTTCTCCTTCAGCTAGCCGTCGGGTTTCCTGGAACCCCTGCAGAGTATTGCAGACATGGTCAGTGGCTCCCGTATCTACACACCAGGTATTGGTAGATAGCACCGCTAAACATGTTTCAACGACTAAACATGAAGAAATACCTTTATCTTGACGACGGGGACAGTCCGCCTTCCAGTGTCCAGTTTGCTTACATGTGAAGCACTTGCCTTTCGGCTTCTTCACGCTAGTCTGATGTCCCTGCAATGTAGCTACCTTCTTGAACCCTCCTTGTTTCTTCTTCTTCTTCTTGCCTTTCGGCATAGAAGAGGAAACCCTCTGAGTCACTAAGGCCTGCTAGTTCTGACGAAAGAGCCCCTCTGCCGACTGGAGTTCTCCCAGGAGTTCCCCCAATGTATACTTATGCTTATTCATGTTATAGTTGAGCCGGAACTGCTCAAAACTCCTAGGCAGAGATTGGAGTATTATATCGACCTGGGATTCCCCGTCGATAGATCCTCCAAGAACCTCAATCTCGTTGAGGTGGGCCATCATCTTTAGGACATGATCCCTCACGGGTGTCCCTTCGACCATAGTGATCGTCATCAAATTCTTCATCGCCAGCTGCCTAGCGGCACGACTTTGGTGCCCGAAAAGCTCCTGAAGGTTCAACATCATCTCACAAGCAGTGGGCATGGCCTGATGCTGATGTTGCAGTACATTCGACATAGATGCCAGAATGTAACACCGCGCCATCTCATCTGCCTTAACCCATTTCTTGTAATGCTCCTTCTGCCCTTCACCAGAATTGTCGCTGGGCTTATCAGGATATTTTTTGGTGAGCATAAATTTGTACTCTTCAGCCGTAAGGACTATGTCAAGGTTTCTCTTCCAGTCAATGTAGTTGGGTCCAGTAAGTTTATTCTCCTTAAGTATTGTTGCTAGTGGGTTAAAAGCCATTTTGAAAATCCTGAGAATCACAACACACACTACTTTAGAAATCGAAAATAAATTGTTTCCTCACAACAATAAATTTTCGAAATCAACCAACACCTCTAAACACTGAGAAATTCGCATGCCACGATGGTGTGGACGTATACGAATTTCCACATTCGTAAGAGGAGGTTTTACCCATTAATCTTACTATCTTGTCAACCTAACTTTTTGACAAGTAAAATTAATAGTTGGTTCACTTCGACTCTGCAAAATAATAGCAGTGACTCCGATGGGGAGGATACTATTATTGGCATCTAAGTGTTCACCATTACACGACACTGAGAAAATTATCTCTGATTATGCGCCTTCCGATGGAGAAGTACACACGCTCTTTAACAATTTTCTATAGTCTTTTCCGACCTAGTGAACCGCAGAACAAATCCATCCGATGGGGAGGAAGGCACTTAGAGCCGACACGCAGACTTGTTCGCATCACTTATCGGATTGTAATGGAAGCCATGGGACCCTTAGGGTCCCTCTCCCACTTAGTAATTTATCACGAGGAATTTTAACTAGCACAATCACACAACAAGCACATAACCAACATATGAAAAATAGAGAATCCTAGATTTTCCAACTTTCATGGCCTTGGTCTCTAATGCGCCTCCAGTCGTGTCGTCACCTCGTCAACCCCAAGGATTTATTAATTACAATAATTTGCAAAACCATTCACACAATCATTATTTGGCCATGATAAGTTGGAATCTCGTGCCTGCAACACAAAGTTAGCCTACACACATCCACATATCATCCAGCTAAATAAAATGTATGAAAATGCAAAAATTAACCAATCCTCAAACACACAAAGACGGAAACCTTTGCTCTGATACCAGTTGTTGGGTATGGCTTGGCAGGTTTCCTAAGCGAATACCTGGTCGATCCGAGAGACCTCTTTATGGCTACAGATTAAAAATTTAATCTGAATGGAGAGGTGTCTCCCATCGACCTTCTCGTGCCGTATCGAACGATTCAAATTGCAACTTAGCCAATTACAAAATTGGTCTTGCAATTTGCTCGACCGTTCGACCGCGGAAAAGGCGACGAGTTGATCGCCGGCTTTTGTGTTTATGGTTGGGGTCCAGTTAAATAATTATTGACTATGATTCGCAATCAAAATAATTAAATAACAAATATGAAATGACAAGGTACATGAATAAGGCACATAATAACATAACAAAAGGAGCCAAGGAAGAATATACCTTCCGTTACCTTACGACCTTCTATCGTATGACCCTCCCCTCTTGGACGTCGTGTGGGCGACAATCTACCAAGATCCGTGATCACCAAGTTGATCCCTTCTCCTTACGCCAACCAATCCCTTACCAAAGGGATGCCGCCGGCTGCTCCTAGGATGAAGATAATCCAAAACACAAACTCTACTTCTCCTCTCCTTCACCGTCGGTGGCCAAGCAACTCTTCTTCTCCACAGCTACTCCTCAGAAGCCTTAAGCAAAGTTGTGGCTGCTACCTTAAGCCAAGTTACGTGAGAGCAACTTAGCTACCTTGAGCAAAACCTTGATCCCGTGGAGAAGATGCCGCTGTGAGCAAAAAAATTGCTTTGTTGCTGCCGTGGAGAAGATCACCTTTTTTTTTCGGCTCACAGCAGGCGGCAATTTATTTGCCATGGAGGCGCACGGGCTCACGGCAAGAAACACCAAGAGGCAATTTTAATTGCCGTGGAAATCGTGCCTTGGCAAATTAATTGCCTGCGTTGAAGCAATGCAACGCATGGAGTAAAATAATTTCCATGTCAAGGCAAGAAACGCCAAGAGGCAATTTTAATTGCCTTGGAAACTGTGCCTTGGCAAATTAATTACCTGCGTTTGCTCAAACCGCGAAGGAGAGAGAGAGAGAGAGAGAGAGAGGAGATAAGGAGAGGAAAAATTTAGGGCTTTCTGTGATCTATTGGATTAATCATCAACTTAGTTTTATGCCACCATGGGGTATATATAGGGCTACGATAGGGACCATGAGGAGGAGTTGGATCTTGGCCTGCTAATGGACTCAGTCCATTAATGAGAATTCATTCCACTAAAGGGCCCTCATTGAATTACCTCACCAACCCCCATATTTACATATGGGCTCCACTTATTACAAATCGTCCATCCCCCCGTGTTTAAGATTTTGAATGCCCGTTAATTAATTAAATTACTGACAATTTAAATTAATTAACTTCTGGATCCTTGACTAGTACCACTCGACCTTATCATCATGCCGGATCAAATCCACCTGCAGGGTTTAGCATGATGAACCTTTCGAGCTCATCAAGGGGGCATCATCACCCCGACTCACCAGGACACAGATTCCGTCAATAATCAACAGCACATCATATTATTAATATTATCTCCCAACTTACCGGGCCTATCGATCTAACAGAATAGGTCTCGCCCATTGGTAAATTAAAGAAATAATAGTTAATAATATATGCCCGTTATTATATCGGGATTAAGGGATCGTACTCCATAATAAAATCTGAGGTCCTATCCAATTATCAAGTCAGTATAAATTGGATAACCTCGTGTTTTGGTCCTGCTCAATGTACTCAAAGCACACTAGTGTAATCCTATGGTCAAGACCAACCACACCTAATTACACTACAACCATTCCGATGGGTTGTCCAATTCCATCTCGGTTGTGGGCCTCTATTTATACTAAGCAAGGAACTGATAACATGATCTTCTGTGTGACACCACACACCATGTTATCTACAATGCAAAGTAATTGGACTTCATGCATGTACTAATATAAACAGGCACCTAGTGTAGTTGTGATTCTCTTTTCAAAATAAAGATGTTCATATATATAAAAGAAGCATGTCTTTCAGTATACACATCTAACAGCAACAAGGTCAAGAACTTCTCAATCGTTTTTGTTCGTTAGTTGCAGAGACTTCTTCGCCACCAAGCTCTTAAGTCTCCGCTCACTGATCCCAGGCCACAGCCACCTCTCTGCAGCTCCCAGCTGCTCAACTGCCCAGCTACCCTGACCTCTCCTGGACTCCCTGAGCTTCCCTCAGCCGAGCCCCAGTCAGCATCTCAGTGGCGTAGTCGTCCGTTGAAACCTGAGAAGGAAAACTGCCAAACCTGATGAAGCAAAAGCCTCCGTTTGACTCCCCTTGAGTGAACCTGAGTTATCTGCACACTTAGTAGGTCATTAGCACAACAAATCAACAGAGGATCAAATATCAGAAGACTCTGAACAGGTATCTGTAGGAAATCAGAACGCAATCAGAACTCTGACAGAGCTTTTGAATTAAAGCTGTCAGCTACTGATCGATCACCGGACCTATCAGAGTGACTCCTGATCGGTCACCAGACCGATCAAGCTCCAGCCTGATCGGTCCCCAGTGAGAAATATGAAATCGCGACTTCTTCGTGATCGATCACCAAATCAGACCCAAGTCATGGATCGGTCACCAGACTGATCCACCCCATTGCAGGGTGTTTTTCCAGATTCATAGCCCAAGCCTACTGATCGGTCACCAGACCGATCAGGATGCGGCCTGATCAGTCTGGGGACCGATCAGAGCACCTCATGACCGATCAGGCTCCAGCCTGATCGGTTATAGTGAGAAGCTCGCGACAATTGATCGTTCACCAAAACGATCTGAATAGTCTCCCTGATCGGTCACCAAACCGATCAGGAGCCGAACAGAACACATCCAAAGTCTCTGTATGCTCCCTGATCGGTCACCAGACCGATCAGACATCACTGGATTGGTCACCAGACCGATCCACGAAGGAACTCCGTGCCAACTTCCTTGATCGGTCACCAGACCGATCCAGGCAAGGCCAAATCCACTCTAAGTCAAGAGAATGGGCTCCCAGCCTTCTCTGAATCGTGCTCAGTCCCCCGGACCAAGACTCCATGCCCAGTTTCACTCACCGGGACTTCATCCAACCTAGCTTCCCAAGCTAGGACCTGGCTTCACTCACCAGGATTTCAGTCAACCTAGCTTCCCAAGCTAGGACCTGGCTTCCCAAGCCAGGGTTTCATCCAACCTAGCTTCTCAAGCTAGGACCTGGCTTCCCAAGCCAGGATTTCATCCAACCTAGCTTCTCAAGCTAGGACCTGGCTTCCCAAGCCAGGGTTTCCACCTAGTCCCACTAGGTATGCCTAGTCCCACTAGGTCTTTTCCACTCCACCTAGTCCCACTAGGTGTGACTAGTCCCCGACCAGGACTTAATCCCAATCGTCTCATTAACCTAAACTAAAATCGGTGTCAATATCAAAACAACAATCAGGGATCAGACTGCATCAACACACAAGGGCACCCAAGACCTCTCAGATGCTTATGTTCCTGAGCGCCCAAGACCTCTTGGCCGCCCGAGTCCTCTCGGGTGCCCCAGATGCAGCCAGTGTCCAATGCTTTAGCTGCAACATAGGGTTAGTCCAAAACACAAATAATATATAAATGAATGCATGTATAACAACTAGAGCTGTCTGATCCTGACTTTGGATTTCAAATGAAATCCTAGGTTAAACCGACGCCTACTGTTTTCTCTTCCGAGGAATGCGTCCTCACCTACTCCACTATGGAGAAGTTACCTGTTGCCAACCAACACTTCGATTGGGTGTTTGCTCAACCTTTGAAGCTTTCGTATCATGAGACGTCAGTACCTTGACCTGTCCCTACATCTGCCTGTTGTCCTCTCTCGACCAAGACTCCTGTCCGATCTTTCAGATCAACTATTCGGTGCCCGACCCCCGGTCAGGTCTTCGTGCCCAGTCTTCCAAACCAGGTCTTCGTGCCCAACCCTCGGTCAGGTCTTCATGCCCAGTCCTGGACCAGGTCTTCGATGATAGATCGACTGGCGTGCTAGAGGGGGGGAGTGAATAACACTTTTTCGTTGATGTCTCTACAAGGTTGTTAGCGCAACGGAAATACAAATGAAAATAAACTAATAATAGAAAACAATGCTAACAAACCAGGTTTACTTGGTATCCACCCCGGACGGGTGACTAATCCAAGAATCCGTCGGTGGATCAATCCCCGGATAACCTCCGGCTAGCCCTCGTCGCTCCTTGTGGGTGGAGAAACCTCACCACAATCAGTTTGACAAGATCTAGGCACAAAAGACTACTAACTCACTTTACCCAAGCGAGTTTCGTCAAGAATCTCAGCCACCACGAAGTCCTCTTTAAATAGGACTCGGGCTGAAACCCTCGCCACCAGTCGACTGCCCTTGGCTGAAACCCTCGCCACCAGTCGACTGCCCCAAGGGCAGTCGACTGGTGCCACTGAAATTCGATCGTTGCACCCCAATGTTCGAATTCTCAGCCAACTCACCAGCCACCTAACAGTCGACTGTCCCCAGGGCAGTCGACTGGTCCCAGGCCAGAACCCCTCTGTGAGTTCCCTCAGTCGATTGCCCCCAGGCTAGTCGACTGGTCTACTCACCCACCTAAGGTTACCCTTCCTGAGTACATTTCACTCCGCACTCAAACCCTAAGATTTCTCGAGTACAATCACACAGCACTCGTACCCTCACGACTTGACTGACTCCTCATCCACAGTCTCGACTATTGCCTTCTCTTCATCTTCGGCTCCCGTCCCTCGGATGCACGCAAGCCTCCAGCTTGCCTCCATGTTATCCTTCACGTATGCCTCGAAGTCCGCGCCCCTCAGCTCATCGTCCCTGCTCTCTAAGGTCCGTCAGGTGTACACAAGCCTCCAGCTTGTCTCCATGCCACCCTTCACCATATCGAGGCTGTCCAGTCAAGTCTATATGTGTAACCTGTACAACCTGCACACTCAACATACACATATGAGATCACAAGGGTAAACCTAACTTAAACCCTTTGCCCAAACATCAAAACACTTGGTCACTCCGGACCACAGATTGCCTTAACAATCTCCCCCTTTTTGATGTTTGGCAATACATTTAAGTTAGGGAAAGCAAGACAGTAGTCAATAGCAAAAACAATGCATATGCAATGCAAAAATGGATCCTATCGCAAAGCATCCTACACCTAACCTTCCAAGTTAGGAATTTTCATGCCTAGCCCTCCAAGCTAGAACTTTTCACACCTAACTCTCCAAGTTAGGAATTTCTATACCTAGCCCTCCAAGCTAGGATTTTTACACACCTAACTCTCCAAGTTAGGACTTTCTCACCAAAATGGGCTTTTTAAAGCTTCTCCCAAGCTCCCCCTACATTAGACTTACAAAGGCTTTTTAAGGACCTCTCCAAGGTTCCCCTTACGCCAAGGATGGAGCAAACATGCTCCCCCTTAATCTTAGCTCCCCCTAAACCTAGGGTTTCTTGCAAAGGTAGTTTTGGTTTCCCAACTTAAACCCAAACTTCTCCCCCTTTGCCTAACATCAAAAAGAACTCAATAATATCCCAATTATCGGTTCTTTCAATCCCCAATGATCCTAAACACAGTGTATTAAACCCCCATACACTTGTTTCCTATCATTTGGACACCAAACCAGCTGCTGATACACAAATCAGCCCTGGGCAGTCGACTACCCTTGTTGGCAGTCGACTGATACTCTAAATATCATTTTTTTAGGCAACATTCAGAAATGCGCCAGAAATTTCACAAATCTCCAAAAATTCCTAAATTTCGTGGAGAACTTTGTGGTACCCATACCTACTTGGAAAAAATATATTCCACAATGTATCTATCACCATTCCCAAGTTTGACACAAAACCCAAATATTTTTCTATGAAAATCAAGGCAAACAAGGAGGCAACCTTCCCCTTAACCTATGCCTTCTTCCAATTTTCATTTTACTTAGGTGAAGTTCTACTCAACTTAACACCCTAACACCAAGTTAGGTTCTACCCAACCTAACAACCAAGTTCTTCTCCCTTGGCCACCATTAAAGAATTGCCCCCAAGCAATCTTATCCCTAGTGCCAACAATAACTCAACACAACCTTAAACACTCTAAGAGGTTTGCAAACACATTTGCTAGGATATATCCTATCCTAGAAAATATATGTTTTAAATAAGACTATCAAATGTGCTTGACTTTGGTACAACTTCTAATTTTCTAAAATGTTTGGCATTTGGTATCAATTTTCAAATCCATCTAGAATTCCATGTGTTTGCTAAGGCTTATCATTATAATTTGACACATGAAATTGCCCTCAATTTTCCCTTTTTATCTCTAAATCCTAGATACCTAGGGAAACTTATCAATCTTCCAAGATATCAACAAAGCCTTATCACATCATGGGATAACACTTCATTCAAGGAATATGACATCATAACCATGAATTTTAAATCCAGACCACATTCTATAATCCAATTTTGTAATTTCTCACTACCCAATATCCCCTTTTTGCTTCGACTGCCCAAATGGCAGTCGACTGCCAAAACTCACAGAGAGTTTCTGGGCTTGAGACCAGTCAACTGCCCCTGGGGCAGTCGACTGATACCTGATTTTTAGGTTTTTCAGCCCAATTTTAGAAATCCCTAACTAATTCTACAAATCTCCAAAAATTATGAAATTTCATAGGGAGATTTGTGGGGCCAATGTCTACTTGGGAAAAATACGTTTCCAAACAAATGTACTCCGGATCCCAAGATTGGCACGAAATCTAACTCTACCTAAATTGTATCATTTTAACTCCTCCAAAAGTTCTAATTTAGGCTTCTCCTTAATGTATCTTCTTATTTCTGACAATAATACATTCTTAGCATTGAATTATATGGTATTTTGCCATTAAACCTTAATTTTATCAAATATCACCCTATTTTCACCTTTTTCTCCTTAAATTCTCTTTTGAATGTGCCAAAACCTAGGGTTAAGACTTACCCAAGTCTTCCAATCTCTTTTGACACATTTCACTTAATTTCCTAGGATAAAAACTTTTGAGATCCATTTACCATGGACCCCAAAGGCTCCTAGAGCTCCCCCTTGAGCTCTGAGCCTTAGCCACCTCCCTAGGTGACTTAACCCATACTAGACCACACCGGTGTGCCACCGGTGATTCTTGGCCTACAAAATTAACCCTCTTAACCCTAGACAGCATGTCTTTGGTTAGGTCATTCTTTTTCCCTTTGGATGACAATTCTTTGTCATCCTTGGACTTTCCCTCCTTGCCATAATTGTATACTTTCCTAGCATACTTCTGTTTGTTGGCCTTGGAGGTCTTAGATCGGTATCCCAAACCCGATCTGTCATAGTTGGGTTTTAAGCTACCCAACACCATGTTTAAGCCCTTAGATCCAACCGTGAATCTTTCTAGGTCTTTTTCTAATGTATCAAGCCTTGCCCTCAAGGCTTGATTTTCCCTTTCTAGAGTTCTAACCTTAGAACCCATATGTCTACCTTGGACATTCCTAGGCCTAACCTCCTTTCTAGGCACATTCCTTCCCTTCTTGGGATTAGTGCCATGATCCTTAGGTCTAGAGGTCTTGGGTTGATCATGATGCATGATTTTCTTAGGGTGTTGTACTATCTTGTTACTCTTATTCCTATCATTGTACTTAAAACCAAAATTGTGCACAAGTAGGCAATTTTCATTAATCCTAGCATGCATGGATGGGTAATTAACATGATTCTTAAAATGCAAGGAAGAACTTGAAATTGAATTACACTTTAACCTAGGGTTAGGAATTATCTCTCTTACCCTTGAAGTTCCTCCTTATTATGATCTTTACTTCCTCCTTTCTTCTTTCTCCCATCTCCTCAAGTGTCCCATTTTCTTGAGCTCTTTCTTCCTTGGACACTTGGTGTGGTAGTGCTCTAGCTCGCCACACGTGAAGCATCGAATCCTTCTCTTTTTCTATTGGATTTCTCCAGTCCTACACTTTATGTTAGATTTAACAAAACTTGAAATGAGTGTAGATTTTACCCCCTTTTTACTTTTCGGGCACTTGTCATTGTAGTGCCTCTTTTCGTTGCAACCAAAGAATGTAATGTGATTCTTTTTTACTTGCTTTGATGGAGGTAGAGGCTAGGTTGACTTCTTCTTCAACCTTAGATGATGTGGATGCTTCCTCTTGTTCCGGTATAGATGAAGCTCTCGCCTCCCCCTCAATCCTTGAGGTGGAGGCTTCTTCTTCTTCTTCTCTGGATGAGGTAGAGAACCTCTCACTCTCTTCTTCCATTTTCTCCTCTTCTTGTGCTATTGAGTTCACTTCCTCGGCCTCTTCCACTAATTGATCTCGTGTAGGGTTTTTATGGAGTTCTTTCAATTTGCTCCACAATTCACATGCGTTTTGGTATTCTCCTACATCACTCAAAATTTTATTAGGCAACACATTTTTCAAAAAACTAATTACCTTCTCATTGACCCGAAATTGTTCTTGTTGATCTTTGTCCCAATATCTAGGACGAAGCCTCTTTCCGTGCTTGTTCGTTGGAACTTTGAAAGGCTCTTCAAGTGCAATTCTACACTCCCACTCCATTGCGACCCACGTCTCCATTCTTGACTTCCAATATCCGAAATCTTCATGGTTGTAGGGCGGTGGAGTGTAAATATCATCCCCAAATTTGTCTTCCATGTTCTCCTTCCTCTAGCGTGTGCTCCCTCGACGATTAGTCCGATCAAGAGCGGTCCTTCGCTCTGATACCAACTGATAGATCGACTGGCGTGCTAGAGGGGGGTGAATAGCACTTTTTCGTTGATGTCTCTACAAGGTTGTTAGCGCAGCGGAAATACAAATGAAAATAAACTAATAATAGAAAACAATGCTAACAAACCAGGTTTACTTGGTATCTACCCCGGACGGGTGACTAATCCAAGAATCCGTCGGTGGATAAATCCCCGGATAACCTCTGGCTAGTCCTCGTCGCTCCTTGTGGGTGGAGAAACCTCACCACAATCAGTTTGACAAGATCTGGGCACAAAAGACTACTAACTCACTTTACCCAAGCGAGTTTCGTCAAGAATCTCAGCCACCACGAAGTCCTCTTTAAATAGGACTCGGGCTGAAACCCTCGCCACCAGTCGATTGCCCCTAGGGCAGTCGACTGGTGCCACTGAAATTCGACTGTTGCACCCCAACGTTCGAATTCTCAGCCAACTCACCAGCCACCTAACAGTCGACTTCCCCAGGGCAGTCGACTGGTCCCAGGCCAGAACCCCTCTGTGAGTTCCCTCAGTCGATTGCCCCCAGGCCAGTCGACTGGTCTACTCACCCACCTAAGGTTACCCTTCCTGAGTACATTTCACTCCGCACTCAAACCCTAGGATTTCCCTAGTACAATCACACAACACTCATACCCTCACGACTCGACTGACTCCTCATCCGCAGCCTCAACTATTGCCTTCATGCCCTCTTTATCTTCGGCTCCCGTCCCTCGGATGCACGCAAGCCTCCAGCTTGGCTCTATGCCATCCTTCACGCATGCCTCGAAGTCCATGCCCCTCAGCTCATCGTCCCTGCTCTCCAAGGTCCCTCGGGTGCACATAAGCCTCCAGCTTGTCTCCATGCCACCCTTCACCGTACCGAGGCCGTCCAGTCAAGTCTATATGTGTAACCTGTACAACCTGCACACTCAACATACACATATGAGATTACAAGGGTAAACCTAACTTAAACCCTTTGCCCAAACATCAAAATACTTGGTCACTCCGGACCACAGATTGCCTCAACATTCGATGCCCAACCCCTCGGTCAGGTCTTCGTGCCATGTCCTTGATCAGGACTTCGTGCTCAACCCTTCAGGTCAAGACTTCATGCCTAGGTAAACTAAGACTTTCCTTCACACTTAGTGAAACATGTTAGATCCAAATGCAATACTTAACTTTGAACACTTTGCCATTATCAAAATCAGGTTCGATCTGGTACTTTCGACACCAACAATCTACCTCTTTTTGATTTATAGCAACCCAGTTCAAAAGTTAAGTTAGAATAGATATTTAATAAAGTAGCAAAAGCATTTAAAGAAATACAGTATAACATTTTTCAAGGTAAGATCAATTTTTCAAGGTATCATTTCAATGTTAGAATTATTTGCAAAAGAAAACCTACAATGCTCCCCCTCTATAAGTTAGGTTTTGAGTTAAAGTTCAATTTCAAAGTAAAAAAAAAACTTGCAAAATTGATAATGCACGAAGCTCCCCCTTGATATGAAACTCTACCCCTGAAGCTTTTGAAAATGTGCATTTTTCAATTTGAAAGGCTTTTTGAAAACTTTAAAAAATTCTAAGTATAAACTTTGAAAAACTCTAAGTACAATTGAAAGAAAAATTTAACTTTTCCTTTCTCTTCCCTTTGAAAAATAGGGTTTTGAAGTACTAAGTAGATGGTTGAAAAAGCCCCTTAAAAGAATTCTTTTGCTACTTAGGAAAAAATATTCTTTTTGAAAAAATTTTCTTTTTGAAATAGAAAAAATCTTTTTAACTTTTCCACTTTTCCTTTCTCTCCCCTTTACCATATATCAAAAAAATATTTTAGTTATGGAGAAAGAAAAATAAAATTTGAAAAACAAAAAATTCAGGTATCAAAGTCTGTGAGGTATTTGAAAATGCAAGTAAATTTTGAAAAATATTTTAAGTGAGGTAAGTAGATAATGCAAAGTAAAAAGATATTTTAGGTTAAGCAAAAAAGTTGAACAACTATTTTATGTGAAGTAGATAATTAATGGACAATAAATAACAAGAAAACTAATAAAAAAACTTTTTAGAACTAATTTGATTCAGCCATTTGTGTTTAAGCATGAATTGAGTCTAAGCATGTAATTTTTAAGATAAAAAAAGAATTCTAAAATATAAAATTTCTTAAACAAAAGGATAAATTTTCTGAGTAAACATATTACTATTTCAAAATAAAAAAAATCCTAAGTAAGAGAGACTTTTGAAAAGTGTATTTTTGAAAACATTTGTTAACTTAAATTCTAAGTAAAAAAAATAGATCCCACCCTTTTTTTTAATCATGTTCCTTCTTAATATATTAGTCTCCTTTTGAAAAAAAAAATATATATTTTGAACTTACTAAGAAGGAGTTTATGTTTTGAGATTTTTGAAAAACTTGACTTATTTATTTTCTGCCCCTGAAGTTTTGGAAAATATGTATTTACAAAGAGTTTTAAAGGACTGGTCAAGACTTTAAAAAAGTGTAGTTTATTAAAATGCATATTTTAAAATCTAATTGAAGACTTTTGTAAAATTTTATATAAAAGAGAGTAGATTTAAAAACTTACTAAAAGTTCTAGTTAAAAAAAATGTATACAGAAAAATAATATCCCTTTCAAACAAATTTAAAGAACAAACTTTAGGCATTGATTTGATAACATTTCTAAGCAATTAAGCAATATTTACTATAAATAAATAATTAAATTAATTTAAGAATTAAATTGAGTTTGAAATTAAATTGAGTTTGAAATTTGAAAAATTTTATGTTTAAAATTTAATAGGTTAAATTTGAATTTAAAATTTGAAAAATTAATTGAATTTGAAATTTTAATATTAAATTAAGTTTTATTTGAAGACTTAATTAAGTTAAATTTAAAAATTTTGATTAAAAAGAATTGATTAAGATAAATGTTTGACTTTGAGTTTTGATTTTGAAACATAATTAACATAGGTTAAATTTGATTTTAAAAAATTAGCTTAATTAAATTAAATTTGAAAGAGTTGATTTTGAAAAATAAGTTAAATTAAATTAGGTTCATGAAGTTGGTTGGGTTGAACTAATCCTTTTAGGTCCTCAAGCATCTCACCTATTCCTAAGTGACAAAACAGGGAAACCTTATATATTTTGTGAGATGTATAAATGTTTTGTCTTTGACTTTAAGTGAAATCTATGATTTAATTAAACCTTAAGATTGAAAATGAATTTCAATAATTGGCTTCCAGGTCTTGGTAAGGCACAGGGACCTTTTTGAGTATCGGAGAAACGACCCTTTCCTAGACAAAGCTTTTTAAATAAATTGAATTTTCAAGTTAATCTTTGAGAAACCTTAGTTTAACTAGTCGAGGATGTGGCGAGGTAGCTTCGGCTAGTTCCACCGGGCTAAAAAGACCAAATAGGGTATTCCTTACCCTACCTAATTCTTTAGACAGATTTTCCTAACGCACTATCAGCTCACCCCACCCTAATACTAGGTTGTGCAAGTTTCAATCAAGTCTAGTTCTTATCTAACCATTTCTAGTACTATGCATGACAATTTTGTAGAAAATAAATAAACAAGCAATTAAACAATTTTTACAAGCATGCAAAGAATTCATCTAATAATATAAATGATTTTTCTACTGACTTCCTTTGGACTAAAGCCTCGATATGGACTATCCAGGTAATGTATTTTGTCCTTGGGGATCCAATATTGGTTTGGTCATGCTTGATTTGTCAAGTTAAGTTTGGGGACCCATGCTTGTGTCGGATCGAGGTGGACTGACGAAAGGGGGGGGGTGAATTGCTGCTGTAAATTAAAATAGATCTTTTGTGTGGTTCACAATGAATTCAGATTAGTTGAAACAATAAAATAAAATGAAGATAAACTAATTAAATTAGTAAAAGGCTAAGACACAAAAATTTACTATGTAGCAACCTAGGTGGCTGCTAATCTAAGACAGTTGAAGTTCACTATGTAAATCTCCTTCTGGCGAACAAGCCTTTTACAAACTTTGAAGCACAAAAAGTTAGAAAACAAGAATAAATTTGTAAGCAGTTAATGGATAATTTGGAATTGAGCTCTGGGGGCCTATTTATAGCCACGATCAGTTCTATTCGTTTGCTGATGTGGCACTATAGGGGCACCTGAGTGCTTGAGGATGCCTGACACATGGCTTGGGTGTTATCTGGTACGCAACGATCGTAAATGGCTAGCTGAGTGGATAAAATAGGCTCTCAGGCGCCTGTATGCATACAGGCACCCGAGAGCCCAGGCGCCTCTATGTAGGGCCCCCGAGTCAGGTTTGGTCAGCAGCTTGCTGACCAATCTCCAGCGGGTCATCTTGGGTGATTTCTAGACAATCGGAGTTAGACTCACCCGAACCCGACTTTAGCTTTTCGTCCCTCGAGTGTCCTTTCCGGCTTCTCGTCCCTCGGACGTCGCACATGTCCTTCTCACTCTACCGACATACTCTTCCGCAGCTTCCACGTCCCTTGGATGCATCGAGCCTATTGGCTCACTTCACTGTGCAATCCTTCTCGTCCACTATGTGTTATACACGACTTCCTCCACTCCTAAGTTCCTACACACTTAGACAGAGGGATTAAAACTACAACAGGACCTAACCTAACTTGGTTGATCACATCAAAACCAACTGGGGCACCAACAACTTGGACTCGGATGCTAGTTCAGTTCATAATAGAAAAGTACGATCTACGCAACAAAAAAGACATTTAAAAAAAATCTAATTTTTTTAAGAATTTTGCAAAGGAAAAAAAATTTCTTAAGAAGAGAGAAAATTTCCAAAAAAAATATTTTAAAAAATTTCTAAGTTAGAAAGTGTTTATTTTTCAAAATAATTTCTAAGTAAATGCTTGATCATTTGAGAGATTTTTTAAGCAAAATCACGATGAGGGGAAATTTTGAATTTTGTAAGTTGGCAAGATTATTAATTAATTTTTCTAGTTTATCAATTTTACTTTTCAAAATCTCTTTTTCTTGTCTTAATTTTTTAAAATTTGAATTAATTAATTTACATGAATTAATTAAGTTACATGAGCATGCATTCATATCTAAAGTAGACTAAGAATGATTAGTTAAGTTATCAGCATCTATTGTAAACACTGGATTTTCATATAATGTAAATTTACCCATCTCGATTGATTGTCCTGGATTCTTGGGACTTTTTTCTATGCATTCATCTTTTTAATGTCCAAACTCTTGGCACTTGAATCATTGGATGTGGCTCTTGTTCTTTCGTGTTCCTAGAACTAGTTCCTTTGTCATCGTCAGTGGTGTCGTTCGTATCTTACGAGTAGGACACTTATTTTTATAATGCCCTCTCTCCCTATATTTGAAATAAATTATGTGATTTTAAAATTTAAATTAAATTTACCTTTTGAATCCCCGTTGGGAATCTCCCCCTTGACTTTTGTCATCTCAGATTTGGACTCATCTTTGGATTCTAGTTCAGATTTGACTTCGGATTTGGGTTCAGACTCTGTCTCGACCACTTGTGCTTGTACTGAGAGTGCAAGGTAGCTCAGTAGAGCTTGTTTTTCTTCATCCGATTCTTTGATGATTCAGACAGCACACCTTCTAAGACCTCAAAGTTGGAAGTATCTTCGTGTAGGTCGATTAATTTCTCCCAAATCTTTTTGGCACAGTTGAAGGATCTAACCCGCTTCAATTCATCCATGGTCAGACCGCATTGTAGGATTACTGTTGCCTTGGCATTGGTCTAGATCTTCCTCAGTGTTGGTTCGTCCAATTTATCCCAAGCAATTGATATTCCATCTTCTGTGGAGAATGTGAACCCCATTTGGATTATCATCCATAAATCCATATGAGCCTTCAGGTGAGACTCCATTAGACCCTTCTAGGATATGAAATTCTCACCGGAGAATAGGTGGACGAGCACTGTTCCATTCTTGATGGGTTATTCAGGATAAATCTCGTACACAAGAAAAACAATAAAGAAGGTACTAAAACTTGGTCTTGGATTAATAGTGTGGGAGAGAAAAAAAAGGCTCAAAAGGTGTTGCACCAATTTCGAGAAAAAATAAAAAAAATTATGACAAATTTTCAGAAAATGATAGTTTTATCAATTCTAACTTATGGTGAAAAGATGAGAATTCAAAATTAAAAAAGTCATAAGAATATTTTAAAACCTCACACAAATATATTCTTTATTTGAAAGAAACGGCGAAAAATTCGAAAACGAAAGAAATTGCTCGAATGGTGATTTCACCAATTCAGAGTGACCCAGCTCTAATACCACTTGTGGGATCGATGAGAGCGATAGGGGGAGGGGTGAATATTAGGTTTTGAAAATGCTCGGATTTAGGCAGAGTATATGCATCGGAAAGAAAAACACAACGCTAACACGATTATTTTTACTTGGTTCGGAGTCTATAACGGCTCCTACTCCAAGGTCCATGATCCTTGACCGTTTATGTTTGGTCAATACTATAAGCCACAAAATATTGTTACATAGATGTATGCTTAAGTACAAAAGAAACAACAAATTATACAAACAACTCTTAAGTAATAGATAGAAGTAGCATGTTATTGTCAGAACAACATTTCGTCAATTCTGGACTATTTCAGCGCAGCACACTTGAGCACAAATGGTGTAGAAAGTTAATGTAAGAAGCTGTGGTCGAAACCCCCTTTTATATAAGCACATGGGCGCCTGAGTGCCTATAGGAGCGCCTCCAACTTAGCGAACTAGTCGCACCCCAATCCGTTGACCGGGCCAAATACTATCCTTCTTGGTGCCTGAGAGGCTCTGGGGTCCTTGTATTGCCGATCTGGCAAGTCCAACCAGCGCGTGCCAACTCAGCCTAGCCCAGGCTGAGTCATCTTCACAGGGGCGCCCGAGACCTCTCAGGCGCAAGTGTTCCCAGGTGCCCGAGACCTCTCGGGCACCTTCCTGAGTCCACTTTGGCGCTTGCCCGAGTCCTCTCGGGTGCCTCAGATGCAGCCAGTGTCCAAGTCTTTAGCTGTAACACAGGGTTTGGCCAAAAGACAAATAATATATAAATCAATGCATGTATGACAGTCGGAGCTGTCTGATCCTGACTTTAGATTTCAAATGAAATCTTAGGTTAGACCGACGCCTACTGTTCCCTCTTCTGGGGAATGCATTCTCACCTACTCCACTTTGGAGAAGTTACCTGTTACCAACCGGCACCTCCGGTTGGACTTTTGCTCAACCTTCGAATTTTTCGGATCTCGAGTCGTCTGCACCTCGACCCGTCCCTACTTTTGTATGTTGTCCTCACTCAGCTAAGATTCCTGCCCGATCTTCCGGATCAGGTCTTCGGTGCCTGACCCTTGGTTAGGTCTTCATTCCCAGTCTTCTGAACCAAGTCTTCATGCCGAACCCTCGGTCAGGTCTTTGTGCCCAGTCCCCGACCAGGTCTTTGGTGCCCAACCCTCGGTCAGGTCTTCGTGTCAGTCCTCAACCAGGACTTCATGCTCAACCCTACAGGTCAAGACTTCGTGCCTAGGTAAATTAGGACTTTCCTGCACACTTAGTGAAACATGTTAAATCCAAAAGTAATATTTAACTTTAAACACTTTGCCATTATTAAAATTAGATTCGATCTGGTGCTTTCGACACCAACACATACTTCACGTTGTAGCAGCTAAGGGGTTATATTTGCTACAACTACAATGTGATTAAAAAATTTTTAAATCATGTTGTAGTAACGATGAACTCATAGTTGCTACAACACATGTTGTAGATACTATGAGCCCGTAACTGCTACAACATGATTTAAAAAAATAATTATCACTTTGTAACAGTTACGGGCCCATAGTTGCTACAACACAGACTTTACATTTTAGTTGCTAGAAGGTGCCTCAAATGGAATCTGAGACGTCTTAGTTCGGACCTGAGGCGTCTTATGTGGGATTGAAGGTGCTCTCAAACCGATAAGTTTTGATGAGCACATTAGATTTCTAGATTGGAGGCGTCTCAATTGGGAACTGAGGTGCCCTCAAAGCTCTTTATAAGGAGGCTTCGATCAGAGATTCAAAAACAACTCATATACTGATCACTCTGCTTCCCTATCTTCATGTTGCAGCTATTCTACTACTCTACTACGCCTGACTGCTACCAGAAGATCGACACCAACACACAAGCACATCCGGATATCTATAGTCATGCATGTTGGTAATGATTTTAGTTATTATTGTACTTATTTAATAAATTTATTTAAGGACAGTGTAGGGTGTTGCACTACTTCTGTTCATTTGTATTCGACTACTCTATTGGGAGTTTACTGGTAGAGATATTAGTAGATTACCCGTTGAAATGGTCCAACATACATGGTCTTGGAATATGAGTCATCGAAGGTTCTGAACCAAGTAAAAAACCTTTGTGTTTTTCTAGTTGTGTTTTTCGTTCATTTATTCCGATGTGCACTCTATTTCAAAAAAGAAAAAAAAATAGAATTAAAAACATAGGTGAATCACCCCTGCCCCCTCTCACATGCATTGATCCTACAGGTTTAACCTAGGATTTCAGCGAAATCCAAAGTCAAAACCAGAGTCGAACCAAATAGTGCCGAGACTGTCTAATGCATTCATTATATATATATTGCTTGTCTTTTCTAACTTTGTGATACAAAATATTGAAGTTACACTTTGGCGGGAAAAACGAGTCTAGGCGCTCGTAAGGCAGTCTAAGCGCCTGGAGCTAGTCTAGACACTCAGAGTCATCTGTGTCACGCCCCGAGATCCAGGAGCCGCAGATCCAATATAAAATTGGACAGCAACTCCCCTGTCCGACGGATAATTTGCACATAGATACAAACATCACACGCAGTATAAATTTGACCTCAGGCCTCAAAACCACAATAAACCATATAATGTAAGACATCATATCATAAAACGAAAGTACCAACATACCTGAGCTGCCAGGTGGGCAGGAACGCAGCGAAACCCCAACACATAGTCCAACATAGGACTCAAAAGTACAATCCAAGAAAGAAAACCACACACTACAAGTCCACGATAATCCAATATAGCGTAATGAAACAAAGCATGCTCAAAATCTGAAAGTAAAATGTAAAACCAAAAACGAATGTCGTCATGAGCATGGGACTGGCAACCCGGGCCCTCGTGGCAGATATCAACCTGAAATTAAAAACATGGGCAACGGTGTGAGTCCAAATGAACTCAGCGAATACCTAAACAGATATGCATAGTAAACTATACTAGCAGTAAGAGTCACGCTGATATAGTCTCATATGTACAGTAGAAAATGTATACACTGAAGATACTGAATGTATGTACATACTAGAATCCATCTATCCTGTGGAGGGGTGGAATCAATCCCTATAGAACAAGTATAATACATAATCTAATGTATACATGTCTCCTGTATGTGCATGTCATCCAAAATGCAGCAAGCATAAACAAATGCACGATGCAAAATATGCACATGGTGTAATGACATGTGTCACCCCTGACACCAGTCAAACCATCGTCCACCTATCATAAGTGAACGTCTGAATGGGTATGGCTGTGGCAACTGTACGCACTCTGCTATCACTACTCCTGAATACCGAGTGGATAAGATGCTGGCGGAGGGCACCCTCCTACCCCATGCAATGGGGGAGTCTTGCTCTCATCTTCTAGTGTCTCTGGACGAGAAGGGATCCCTGGCTGCTACTACGCTCCGGAACCACTCTCCAAATAGTGGTCGAGCGGAGCAATACAGGGCAAATGCATACACTCTATATTAGTCAATACCCCTGAGTGGATGTGTGTGCATATCCTCATGTAACTAGCGATGGGCTCAAAGTACATATGAGCCGATGATCGTCAGCATGCAACAATGCAAGGATAGTGCATGACACAAACACATACAACATCCACCAAGTCCTCATCTATCACCTCAGTGTGCTATGAATAGATCTGAATCCTATATCATGAGATATAAGTAACCTACTAGGTATACTGGCAAAGTAACTAGTGATCTATCAATGTCAAATGCGAGAGGACATATCACAACATCTATGCACGTATACACACATGACAATCATCAAGACTGTATGGAACTAGAGGGAGATCATCTCAAGAATAAGCAACAGATGTCAAGTAATGATATACTAAAGCAGATATAGCATATAAACCTACTGCTATCTATAACAAACCATGCATAGCAATATGATAATATCGAAAGAGATAAGTCAGAGATACATGCCTAATAAGTAAGATGCTCATATCAGAAAAGAATCTCCCGTTCGATAATCAGCAACGATAACCCAATCAATGCCCTGTATCAATGGTATATCCTTAGCTATTTGCACAAATAATAGTAGCTAACAATTAAACCGTATTAAGATTAACCCTAGTTGTAACGACCCTTAGTTAATCTAGTTGATGGTTAAGTTGGATTCGTTGCTATTCTTTAATTAATTTTAATCAGATCCCTCATTTTTCCTAATCTTATACATCCAAAGATTAGATTAGGTTCCATCCAATATGGGGTTCCTAATCTAATCCATTCTTAGGTTAAATTAGGTCTAGCCCCACCTTCACAACCAAATCATGATTCAATTAGGGGATCCTAATCCAATGGTGATTAATTACTCCTAACTTAATGATTGGTTTCAACTAATCAACATTCCTTGATTAAACACTTTTATGGATCACATCTAATCCAATGTGTTAACCTCTCTTATTAGCATGATTAATGTTGTGATAAAATCATTTACCATCTGATCTAAACCAATCTCACTGACATCACTATCAAGCATTCCCCTTAGCGTTATAGCTCACGGCAAGATCTCAAGCACCACAATCCCACGGTAACAGGGTTGAAAGTTCAACCCACAAAACAAAACCAAGGGCAAAAACAAAGTCTCAGCTACTCACCGTATCATTCAACCAATGAACAATCTCATATGTGTATCAAAGCCTCACGGCAGAGGGCAGAACCACACCCACCAAGCAACTCACGGCAGCAACCTCGAAGCATACCATCAAGCTTCTAAAATAGAACATTCCCTAAGATTCAAACATACCGCAGATAACAAGAAGAAATCCCCATAGAAATCCAAGGTCAACCATCACCAATAACTGGAAGAAGAACTCGAACTCACCTTGAATGATACAAAACTCCCCGCTTCAACCCGGAAAACTTAGCTAATGAATCAGTGAGTATCTTCTTCCCAACAACCCCCCTGAACCCTAGATCCATTACAGTGGATTAAGAACAAAACCATAGCATGGGAGGAGAAAAATCGATCCCTAAACAAATCCGAAGGTGGTATCACAAATCTCGGCACAGAACAGAATCGATTCAAAGAAGACAAGGTCGAGCTTCAAAGAATCGAGAGCTTACCTAGGTGAAAGCAACCCACGTACAACCCTAGCTACTCCCAATTGCCATACCTCATGCCTCCTTGCCTTGCATTCAATGATCGCTTGTAATGGGGAGATGATAAGAAGAGATGGCAGAGTTTCCTCGAGCTCCCAGCGATTTGGGACAAAAAGGGAGGTTGGCGTGTGGATGTGGAGAGGGAGATCAGCGCATTAGGGAGGAGGAAGGAAGAAGAATCAGATCGGGGAGGAGGTATTGGTTGCAGCTAGGTCTCGCGAAGGAGAAGAAAAAGATCGGGCTTTGGCTGTGGGCGATCTGAGATGAGGGCTTTTATGTGAGGGGCTTTTTGTAAAAAAGACCTTTAACTTTCAGAAATCAAAACCTTAACCTTAGGGTAAGGGTTTTAACCATTTGGCCCTCCAATTTATTGTAATCCACCTCAATACATCTCTAGGGTTAAATTATTTAGCCTCTCGTAATTTAAGAGTTTACCCGAAACCCTTTACCCTAGTCCGATAAATCCTAAATCTTCCAATATAATTTTCGAAAAATTTTTATTCTACCAGTTTTTAAATGGTCGCATTTAACATTCTCCCTCTCTAATAAAAAATTTGGTCCCCAAATTTCGTTAATTACCCACAGCAGATACTAACAACATATAGATAGTATACATGCTGTACGAAATCTAACCATACATACCTCCGATAAATAAGTGGGGATATCGAGCTCTGATCGTATCCTTGAGCTCCCATGTCGCCTCCTCATCAGAGTGATACTGCCATCCGACCCTAACAAGTCGGATGGTCTTATTCCGCAACTGACACTCTCTATAGCCCAAAATCCTCGTCGAAACCTCCTCATATGTCGTATCAGGCTGAAGGGAAACATATACATCCGACAACACATGTGTACGGTCTGGTACAAACCTCCTAAGCATCGATACATGGAATACATCATGTACTCCAGTCAAGGAAGGTGGTAGCGCTAGACAGTAAGACACTGCTCCAATCCTCTCCAAAATCTGGAAAGGGCCAATATATCGCGGAGCAAGCTTACCTCGAAGACCGAATCTCTTCACCCCTTTCGTGGGTGAAACACGTAGAAACACATGGTTGCCAATGGAGAACTCCAGAGTGTTGGTGCAGGAAGCACCATATCGAACCTTGTTTTGATATTGGCAAAGGGTTCAAAGTTAAGTATTATTGGTGATCTAACAATGTTACTCAAGTGTGTAGGAAAAGTCCTAGCGAAGGGCTGCTAGGCACATGGCGAAGGACTGCCAGGAAGTAAAGTCCTAGCGAAGGACTGCTAGGCACCTAGCGAAGGACTGCTAGGCAGCGAAACCCTAAGCCCTAGCAAAGGACTGCTAGGCACCTGGCGAAGGACTGCCAGGATACAAAGCCCTAGCAAAGGACAGCTAGGCACCTGGCGAAGGAATGCCAGGATACAAAGCACTAGCGAAGGACTGCTAGGCACCTGGCGAAGGAAATCCAGGATACAAAGACCTAGCAAAGGACTGCTAGGCACCTGGCGAACGAATGCCAGGATACAAAGACCTAGCGAAGGACTGCTAGGCACCAAGCGAAGGACGGCTTGGTACTGAAGACCTGGCGAAGGACAGCTAGGCACCTAGCGAAGGACTGCTGGGCAAAAGTCCAACCGGAGGAGCTAGTTGGCATCAGGTAAATTCTCCCGAGAGGAGTAGGTGAGGACGCGTTCCCCGTCGAGAGAACAGTAGGTGTCGGTTCGACCTAGGGTTTCATTTGGGAGACCCAAAGACAGAACCAAGACAGCTAAGGCTGTATAAAACTAACATATTATTGCTTTATGTTGTTTTGGACTAACCCTGGATGCAGGACCGAAGGAACGAGTGTCTGCAGCTCAGAGAGCCTCAAAGGAGTGAGGCAGCAGCTGAGTAGGGCGCCCGGAGTGTCCCGGGTGCCCCCAAGGTGAACACAAAATAGATGAAGCAAAAGAAGTACTTCGATAGCTTATGGGCGGGGCGCCCCCGTGCTCCCGGGCGCCCCCAGTTTAAGCTAACGAAGCAGAAGCCAGCGAAGCCAAACGGATAAGAGGTGACCCAGTCAACCCGGGCGCCCCCAGCGTCCCGGGTGCCCCCGTCAAAGCCTGATCCTGAGATTGAAGGGATCAAAGCTGACTGAGAGGAACTCGGATCAGCTGACACGTGGGGGGGGGGGGGCGCCCCCGACGTTCTGGGCGCCCCCAGGGGCTATAAAAAGGCCCTCGACCCCAAGGCTTCAAGCAATCAATTCTTCCAACGCATTCACGCTCTTCTACGCTCACGCTCTGCTCCGGAAACCTCCCGACTCAAGATACAAGCGCCGACGACGTCCCTCTGCCTCAAAAATACGATCTACTCCGGACGTCGGTAATTAAGAGCGGCTTTCTTTTAGTTTACTGTACTAATCTTGTAATCTATACCTGTAAACTTTTTGCGCATATATAATTGCCCGCAGAAAATGGTCAACGACCGTGGGCCTTGGAGTAGGAGCCGATCGCGACTCCGAACCAAGTAAAAACCTTGGTGTTTGCGTGTGTTTGTGTTAATTTCCGTTGTGCATTCTCTAATTCTTAATCCGAACGTTTTACGATATTCACCCCCCCCCTCTATCGTTTCTCTCGATCCAACAAGTGGTATTAGAGCGGGGAAGCTCAAATTTGGTGCAACCACCAATTTGAGAGTTTTTCAGATTTTTGAAATTATTATATATTTTTTTTAATCTTTCTCGTTAATCGAGTTTGGTGCAACACCACTCAATCTTTTTCGCTTTTTATTTTCAAATAAATAATATCTTTTTCACCTTTTTCAATTTTGAATTTTCATTTTTTCACCATTCATTGAAATTAATAAAACGATCAATTTTTGAAAATTTGTCATAAACTTTTTATTATTATTATTTTAATATTTTCCTCGAAATACGTGTTACTTTAATTCGAGCAAAATTTTCAACTTTGAATGCTTATTTCTTTTCAAAATTGACAAAAGTAACATTTTCAAAAAATTTGTCTCAAACTTTTTATTATTATTTTTTTATTATTCTGCCTTGAAATTCGTGCAATATTTTTTTTGGGCTATTTCTTCTCTCTCCCGCACTACTAATCCAAGACCAAGTCTTAGTACATTTCTGTTGTCTCTTGTGTACGAGGTTTAAACTAAATGGCCAACCAAGAATGGAATAGTGCCCGTCCACCGCTCTTCTCTGGTGAAAATTTCAACTCCTGGAGAAGTCTAATGGAATCCCACCTGAAGGCCAATCTTGATTTATGGTTGATAATCCAAACGGGGTTCACATTCCCCACAGAAGAAGGAACATCGATCACTTGGGACAAACTGGATGAACCAACTCTGAGGAAGATCGAGACAGATGTAAGGGCTACAGCAATCTTACAATGCGGCCTGACCAAAGAAGAACTGAAGCGGGTCGGATTCTTCAACTGTGCCAAGGAGATGTGGGAAAAGCTAATCAATCTACACGAAGAGAGCTCCAATATTGAGATCCAAGAAGATTTTACATTTTCGGCCCAAGCACAAACAGCCGAGTCAGAGTCTGAACACGAATCCAAACCAGAGTCAGAAGACAAAGTGACTGAGACAAAAATGGTAACCAATTTTGAATTTGTTCCAGAATTACAATTATATAATAAAACTGATACTATAATGGTCGAGGAAGGTATAATTTCAAGTGCAGGGAAAACTCCAAAGAAGAAGCTTCAACCGGTACACGAGTCCGACTCAGACTCGGAATCAGAAGACAATGGAGGAGATCAACCCAAACTGGTCCGGTTGACTCGCGACCACTACAAAATACTGAAGAAACAATCAAGCAAAAGAAAGATGGCTAGAATCAAGGGGGAGATTCCCAACTGGGAATCAAAAGGTAAATTTACAGTATTTGAAAATTCATTATTTACCTTGAATAATATGATTGAACCTTATAAATTAGTTAAAGCAAACATTAGTAAATTGGAACAAGAAGATGAAATATTGAAACATAAGGTGAAAATGCTAAAAAGTCTAATTCACAATCTTGCTAATTCTAAAAACCCAGAATATTATTACAATTATGACGTGACTTAGTTGATTACTTTTCTTGCTTGTTTATTTTATTATGCTTTGAATTAGGATTGGTTAGTTTAAGGACTGAACCAACTTAACTGAAATTTGAATAACATAGTATTGGGTGGAGGTGAGATGATAGTACGTTAGGGAAGCCTTTTCTAATAAGGTCAAGTATGCACTACTTGGTCTCTTTAGACTGGTGAAACTAGCCGAAGCTACCGATCCAAGACCCAAACTAGTTAGACTAGAATTTACCAAAAAGTAATTTTGAAGATGAAATTTCACTAAAAGGCTTTGTCTAGGAAAGGGTTGATGATCCAATAAGGCTACGGCCAAAGAAGGCCTTGTGCCTCGCCAAGATCTGGAAGCCAATTTTTGAAATTCAAATTCAATTTACTCTTTGTTAAATTCGAATCTAACACAAATTTTCAGTTAATTTTAGATTCAAATATCTCTTTTCAAAATAAATTTAAATTGGGTTTAAAAATTAATTTAACTTTTCAAAATTAATCATGGCCTTTTCAAAATAAATCTTTCTATTAAAATATGCATCTCACAAAACAGTTAAGGATATCCTGTTTTGTCACTTAGAAATGGGTGAGATGCTTAGGACCTAAAAGTTGTGTCCAACCCAACCAACTAATTCAAATTAATCAAACTAAAATTAATTCAATTAAATCAAAATCAAATCTTAATTAAATCAATTAAATTCGTCTTAATTAAATCAATTAAATTAAATCTTAATAAATTAAATTTAATTCATCTAACTTTTAAAATTCAAATTTAATACATCTGACTTTTAAAATTCAAAGTTAATTCATCTGACTTTTAAAATTCAAAGTTAATTCAACAACCTTTAAAATTCAAATTCAATTCAACCGAACAACTTTCAAAATTTAAATTTAAACTTAACCCTCTAAATTTTAATTTTCTCAAAAATCAAATTTAACTTCTTAACTAAGAGTTAATGTTTCAAATCATTGTAATTAAAATCAAGTCTCTTTTGTTCACTAACCTGAAATTTATTTATTTCTTTCCTTTACCATTATACAAACATTTCTTTCAGACATTCAGTTTATTCTTGTATGACAAAAAGTCACCTTGGGATTACTTAGGATATTTCTTTGTGTCTGCGGTCCGGGCTTAGATATTTATATTTTTTTAGGACTTAAAAAAAAACTTCTTTTTTTTGAAATCATTTCCTCTTTTCAGTTTATCAAATAGGAGAATGAAATTATGTTTCAAATCATTAAAATAAAATATTTTTTTTAAAACTTAGTTTTCTTCTCTTTTTATTTGAATCAAACCCTAAGACTAAGAGGAGGATTAACTTGTGGTCAACAAGCCTCCTAGGACTGTGTCAGGTTTAGGGGGAGTTCAAATTAAAAGAAGAAGTTTAAAAATACTATGTTTTCAAACTATCACTCATGTTTTTCGAAAACTATGCTATCATATGTCTTTCAAACAATCATTTTTTTTCAAAATGTTAATACTTCAAAATTCATTTTAAGAATTGTGCTTTTGATTTTGACAAACCCTAAAAACACAGAGGAAGGTCCACTTCATGACCTACAAGGATTCCGAAGATGTGTCAAATTTATGGGGAGTCTAAACCAAATGAAATTATTTCTAACAAGTATTTTCTTTGGTAATTATTTTTGAAATTATTAAATAATTCTTTTGATCTGAACTAACCCCTAAGGACTCAGAGGAAGAATACTTGTGGTCAACAAGCTTCCAAGGACTATGTCAAGTTTAGGGGGAGGTAAATTAAAAGAACTATTGAACATTTCAAAATAAGTTGTGTTAATACACAAGTTTTCAAAGTTCTTTTGAAAATACAACTAATTTGCCTTTAAAAATACCAATATTCTATTTCTCAAAATGTTTTTGTATCTTAGTAAATCCTTTTTGAAATACTTTTTGAAATTTTCTTGAGTTTGGAGAATTTCCAGGACACTGAGGGAAATGCCCTTGTAGTCAACAAGGTTTCCTAGGATTGTGTCAGACTGGAAAAGAAACCTAGTTAAGTAAAATACTATGTTTTCAAAATGCATAATACTTTTCAAAAATTATTTATATTTTTCAAAGTCTAATAGTTTACAAAAACAGTACTTAGACTTTCCAAAAAGGCTCAATCTGTTTTTTTAAAAGTACTTGCATATTTTTCAAAAAATACATATTTTTTCAAAAGTACTTATATTTTTCAAAAATTACATAATATCTTTCAAAAGTACTAATACTTTTCTAAGGCAATAGTATTCTAAGTACGTGAATTTTCTAAAGATTTGCCTATAAATACAAAATCTTTTTTCAAAATTGCACAATACCTTTCAAAGTGGAGTTTTGTTGGTGCAATTTAAGCTTTTTGCTAGGCTTTCAAGAGATATACTAAGTATTTTTATGTTTTCAAAACTCATAGGCTCTGATACATAATTTTTTCTTAAAACTTCTTTCAAAATATATTTCTTTATTAATAAACAGCTAAGGAGAGAAAAAAACTCAAATTGTTCAAAATCAAAATGTTTTTCACAAGCTTTCTCTTATTCAAAAAGCAAAGTTGAATTTCTGAGTGTGCTTTCAAAAATTTCTAAGAGCATCTTTTTGTAAATATTTCTAAGTAGATTTTTCCTTAGTAAACAAAATTTACCTGAGCAAAGATTTTTTTGAAAATTTTGGCAAATGTTTGTTTTAGTGAAAAACTTGTCTAGAAATTTTTTTAAAGATTTTGTTTTTCAAAATACACAAAGTATTTCCAAGCAAAGTTTTTTAAAACAAATTTTCTCCCCAATTCTCAAAGTTGAACCATTTGTTAGGGAAATTTAGCTTCAAAATTTTGCCTAAGTAAAATTCTTTTTGCAAAGCCAAGTAAAAGTTTTGTAACAAAATTTAGGTTTGCAAAAACTCTTTTAAAACTTTACCTTGTTCACCCATGTTTGTTTTTGATATATGTCAAAGGGGGAGGAAAGGTCAAAGTTAAGTGTTAAGTTAAGTATTTTATAACACAATGATTCAGGGGGAGTATTTTATAACACAATAATTCAAAGTTAAGTTTTTGATATATTGGTTTTAGACTGTTCAGAATTGCTATGTTTTATTGGTCTTAACCTTCTTGCTTAAACTGTTGTAATTTTTACTTAACTTTGAATCGTGTTGCCATAAATCAAAAAGGGGGAGATTGTTGGTGCAGGAAGCACCATATCGAACCTTGTTTTGATATTGGCAAAGGGTTCAAAGTTAAGTATTATTGGTGATCTAACAATGTTACTCAAGTGTGCAGGAAAAGTCCTAGCGAAGGGCTGCTAGGCACCTAGCGAAGGACTATCAGGAAGCAAAGTCCTAGCGAAGGACTGCTAGGCAGCGAAACCCTAAGCCCTAGCAAAGGACTGCTAGGCATCTGGCGAATGACTGCCAGGATACAAAGCCCTAGCAAAGGACTGCTAGGCACCTGGCGAAGGAATGCCAGGATACAAAGCACTAGCGAAGGACTGCTAGGCACCTGGCGAAGGAAAGCTAGGATATAAAGACCTAGCGAAGGACTGCTAGGCACCTGGCGAAGGAATGCCAGGATACAAAGACCTAGCGAAGAACTGCTAGGCACCAGGCGAAGGACGGCTTGGTACTGAAGACCTGGAGAAGGACAGCTAGGCACCTAGCGAAGGACTGCTGGGCAAAAGTCCAACCGGAGGAGCCGGTTGGCATCAAGTAAATTCTCCCGAGAGGAGTAGGTGAGGACGCATTCCCCGTCGAGGGAACAGTGGGCGTCGGTTCGACCTAGGGTTCCATTTGGGAGACCCAAAGTCAGAACCAAGACAGCTAAGGCTATATAAAACTAACATATTATTGCTTTATGTTGTTTTGGACTAACCCTGGATGCAGGACCGAAGGAATGAGTGTCTGCAGCTCAGAGAGCCTCAAAGGAGTGAGGCATCAGCTGAGTAGGGCGCCCGGAGTGTCCCGGGCGCCCCCAAGGTGAACACAAAATAGATGAAGCAAAAGAAGTACTTCGGCAGCTTATGGGCGGGGCGCCCCCGTGCTCCCGGGCGCCCCCAGCGTCCCGGGCGCCCCCAGTTTAAGCTAACAAAGCAGAAGCCAGCGAAGTCAAACGGATAAGAGGTGACCCAGTCAACCCGGCCGCCCCCAGCGTCCCGGGCGTCCCCGTTAAAGCCTGATCCCGAGATTGAAGGGATCAGAGCTGACCGAGAGGAACTCGGATCAGCTGACATGTGGGGGGGGGGGGTGCCCCCGACATTCCGGGGTCCCCCAGGGGCTATAAAAAGGCCCTCGACCTCAAGTCTTCAAGCAATTAATTCTTCCAACGCATTCATGGTCTTCTACGCTCACGCTCTGCTCCGGAAACCTCCCGACTCAAGATACAAGCGCCGACGACGTCCCTCTGCCTCAAAAATATGATCTACTTTGGACGTCGGTAATTAAGAGCGGCTTTCTTTTAGTTTACTGTACTAATCTTGTAATCTATACCCGTAAATTTTTTACGCATATAGAATTGCCCACAAAAAATGGTCAATGACCGTGGGCCTTGGAGTAGGAGCCGACCGCGACTCCGAACCAAGTAAAAACCTTGGTGTTTGCATGTGTTTGTGTTAATTTTCGCTGTGCATTCTCTAATTCTTAATCCGAACGTTTTACGATATTCACCCCCCCCCTCTATCGTTTCTCTCGATCCAACACAGAGGTCTCCGATCCGTATAACTCTTCTGATGATCCTGTGCCTCGGGCATCCACCGTCTGATAATATGGACTAACCTTGCCTCATGTTGTGCTCTCTGAGGTCCTTGCAACTGAGATTCCCCAACCTCCTCCTAGAGGGTGGGTGTCCGACATGCCCTACCGTACAACGCCTCATACGGTGCCATCTGAATAGCCGCATGATAGTTGTTGTTGTTGGCAAACTCCACTAGATGTAAATGATCCTCCCAGCTGCATCCGAAATCCATAACACAAGCTCTCAGTAGGTCCTCTAAGGTCTGAAGAGTCCACTCTGACTGCCCATCTGTCTGCGGATGAAAAGCTGTACTGAAATGTAGCTCTGTGCTTATAGCCCGCTGCAGACTCTGCCAAAAACGTGATGTGAAGCGCGGGTCTCAGTCTGATATAATACTCATCGGAATACCATGTAATCGAACAATCTCCCTACAGTATAACTCTGCTAGTCTATCCAGGGAATCCATCCTCTGAATGGCCAAGAAATGTGCAAATTTGGTTAATCGATCAACGATCACCCAAATCACATCATGTCCTCGTTGAGTCCTCGATAATCCTACTACAAAATCCATTGTAATGTGTTCCCATTTCCACTCAGGAATGGAAATCCTCTGAAGTAGTCCAGCAGGTCTCTGGTGCTCAGCCTTAACTTGCTGATAAACTAGACATCTAGCTACAAAATCCGCGATGTCTTTCTTCATGCCGTTCCAGCAATAGGAATGTCTCAGATCTCGGTACATGCCGGTCCCGCCTGGGTGGATCACAAATCGGGAGCGATGAGCCTCCTGAAGTAACTCCTCCAGGACCAGATGTGACTCAGGTACACATAATCTCTCTCAGAAGTAAAGAATACCCTCGTCATCCCTGGTGAACTCAATCTGCTGTCTTGGAGCTATCTGGCTACCAAGGAACTGCAGGTGCTGATCATTGGCCTGTGCCTCTCGAATCCTCATCCTGATTGACGACTAAGCAACCATAGTCACAAGAATACCCTGCTTAGTCTGTCTCTGCTCCTCTAAGCCCAACTCTGAAAAAACCCTGAACCAGCTTCGTGACTACCTGGTGGCAGGCCAAAGTCCCCTGGACTTCCTGCTTAGAGCGTCAGCAACAACATTAGCTTTCCCTGGATGGTAGCTAATGGTGCAATCGTAATCCATCAGGAACTCCATCCATCTCCTCTGACGGAGATTGAGTTCCTTCTGTATGAACAAATATTTGAGGCTCTTATGATCAGTGAAGATCTCGAAAGTAATACCGTACAAATGGTGCCTCCAAATCCTCAAAACAAAGATGATGGCGGCTAACTCTAAATAATGTACAGGATAGTTCTTCTCATGCTCCTTCAACTGTCGAGAAGCATAAGATACTACCCGTCCATGCTACATCAGAACTACACCTAGCCCATGATGAGATGCGTCGGTATACAACACAAATCCATCCTCTCCCGATGGTAACACAAGAATAGGTGCTGACACCAGTCTCCACTTTAGCTCCTGAAAGCTGGTCTCGCAAGCCTCCGTCCAAATGAACTTCACGCCCTTCCTGGTGAGGCGTGTCAGTGGCATAACAATAGTGGGAAATTCCTCTACAAATCGTCTGTAATATCCAACCAAGCCCAAGAAGCTGTGAACCTCATGAACTGACTTCGGCTGCTCTCAACTGGTAACAACCTCGATCTTCTGGGGATCTACTGAGATGCCTCTTCTAGATACCATGTGTCTCAGAAAATCGACCAATGATAACCAAAAGGCACACTTGCTAAACTTCGCATATAGGCGCTCCCGTCTAAGAGTCTCCAATACGATGCGAAGGTGCTGTGCATGTTCCTCCTCGGAACGAGAGTAGACTAAGATGTTATCTATGAATACTATGATGAACTGATCTAGATACTCCAGGAATACGTGGTTTATCAAGTCCATGAATACCGCTGGAGTATTGGTAAGCCCAAATGGCATTACCAAAAACTCATAATGCCCATATCTGGTATGAAACGTTGTCTTCTGAACATCTGACTCTCTGACCCTCAACTAATGATATTCGGATAGCAGATCAATCCTAGAATACACAGATGTGTCTCTGAGTTGATCGAACAAATCCTCAATCCGTGGCAGAGGGTACTTGTTCTTGATAGTCACTACATTCAACTGTTGTAGTCAATGCACAACCTTAAAGAACTGTCTTTTTTCTTCACAAATAAAACTGGAGAACCCCAACGTGATACGCTAGGTCTAATGAATCCCCTATCCAATAACTCCTGGAGTTGGACCTTCAGCTTGTCCAAATCCCTCGGTGTCATGCGATATGGAGCTTTCGATGCCGGCGAAGTCCCCGGAATCAGCTCAATAGTGATCTCCACTTGTCTCTTGGCAGGCAAACCCGGTAGCTCCTCTAGGAATACATCCTGGTATTCTCAAAACATAGGAACATCTGAGAGCTGAGTGCTACTACTGTCCTCGATGCTAATAAATGATAGTAAGAAGCCCTGGCAACCGTGAGATAGCAATCTCTGTACATGAAGCGTAGAAATAACTGATATACCCTCATCTCTGATGCTAGTGAAATCCCACGAGGGTTGGTCCAGAGGCCGGAAAGTGACCACCCTTGTCTGACAATCAACAGTGGCATGATAAGCTGTAAGCAAATCCATCCCAAGAATGATGTCAAAATCCACTATCTCCAGAACCAACAAATCAACCGTGAGGGTAATGCTACCGAAATCTAACAGGCATGCTTTGACCTCCTGTGTAATACTCAAAATCTCTCCTGAGGGTAAGATATAGATAACTGTTATAATCTAGAGGTAGGCACTCTACCAACCCTACACATGAATATCCGCGATATAAAGGAATATGAACTACCAGTATCAACTAATAGTTCTGCAGGGAAGGCATAAAGAGGGAAGGCATAAAGAGAAATAGTACCGCAAAAGACCGATCCATCGGCCCGCTGAGCGCCCTCTCGAGTAACTGCATAAACCCGTCCAGTCTCGGGTGGTGGTGGTGGTACTGCCGGATACTGTCGAGGTGGGATCTGCAACTAAGGTTGAGGCTGCTGAACTGACCCTCCAACTGAGTTATGAGGCTGATGCATCAAAGACTGATAAGATGGGTAAGTCTGATGCTGAGGGATAGTCTGCTGCTGAGGTCTTGAAGCTGAACTCTGAGATAAAGCTAGGGTATAGCTGGGCTCATGTCCTGGCATACAATAGGCAGGTGCTGGAGGGGCAGCCTACGGCTGACGAAACGAAGGATGTGCCCTTCGTCCTCCTCTGTGAGATCCTGACTGCCCGAAATGTCCACTCTGACTAGTAGCTCTAGTCCTCTCATTCTGTGCCTTCAGCGCACAGTCCCGGCTCAGGTGTCCTGGTAGCTTGCAGTAGTAACACACTGCATGCTCTAGGGGACAATCTGTCCTACCATGCTCTTTGGATCCACAGCGAGTACAGTGAGAGTTGGGGGCAGTCTTCTTCCGGTTCTACTGTAGAGGCCGGAAGGATCCTGCTGAAGAACGACCCGACTTCTGGGGCCTAGAGGATGCCCTAGAAGTGCTTGAAGCGTCCTGACTATGGCTGCCGCGCTTCTGTATAGTGGTCTGCGACTGCTGAGTCTGAACTGAGTCATGTATGGCATGCTTACTCTTCTTCTTATCTCCAAAAAGTCTATGCTGAGTCATCTCGATAACCAGAGCTCGCTCTAACGCCTCTCGGTAGGATGTAGGGGCAAATCTTGACATACGAACTTGAATGTACCTTGCTAGACCCTGGTGAAACTGCATCATCCTCTCCATGTCATTGGCAACCATATGAGGACAATACTCTGCTAGGCGGTTAAACTTCGCCTCATACTCTAGTACAGATCGATCTCCCTGTTGGAGACCCAGAAACTCCTGTCGCCTCGCTATATGAAATGTCGTTGGAAGGTACCTCACCACAAATGCCTCTCTAAAAGTGTCCCATGTGACGTTCTGCTCGCCGATAATAGTCTGCTGCATATTCCACCAAGTATACGCCTGATCCTGCAGATAATAAATGGCCAGCTCGGCCTTCTCCCAGTCCGAGCATGTCAGATATTGAAATGTACTCTATAATGTCCTGATCCAAGCTCGTGCCGCGGCCGGATCTGATCCTCCCTGGAATAAAGTAAACCGACATTCACGGACTCCGCCAGCATTGGAATCCGGGCTTGGTCCCTAACGCCACCGGTAGGAACAGATGCTACAGGGGGTATAGTAGGAAATACAGAAGCAGGGACCATGGATGGAACCGTAGGTAATGTCGAGATGGATATTGCTGGTGGTACTGTAGTGAATCCGGGGGCAGCTAACACAGGTGTGACTGAAGGGAGCACCGAGCCGGAGCAGGCATCCCTGGTGGAACTGTAGGGTAGGATGGAGCCGGTACTGCTGGTGGAATAGTCGGATAAGATAGAACCGACACTGCTGGTGGAACTGCAGAATAAGATAGAATCGGTACTGCTGATGGAACTGCAGAATAAGGTGGGACCGGTACTGTTGATGGAACAGTAGGATAAATCGGAGCAGATATAGGCGTCTCCGATGGAATAGTAGGGATAACCGAAGTAGATCCTACTGGTACCGGATATGCCGGAGTGGGTACTGCTGCTGGCACAGTGAATAATATCAGAGTGGATACAGCAAGAGGAATAGTAGGAACTACTGATGGAAACGGAGAAGGGACCCTCTGAGTTTGGGAACCCTGTGTTGGATTGGAGAAAATGATAGAGGGGGGTGAATATCATTATAAAATTTTCGGAACACTTAGAGAAAATACGTAGCGGAAAATAAGAAACAAATCGCGAACACAGGTAGTTTTACTTAGTTCGGCGTCGCGGTCGGCTCCTACTCCAAGGCCCACGGTCCTTGACCGTTTACTTTGGGTAATTCTATATTCGAGAAAGCTTTTACAGATTGGAAATACAGATATAGAATTGGAAATTGAAATTGACAACACTTTCGTAATTAATGTTTACCGACACCCGAGGTGGATCAAATTTCGGAGCAGAGGGTCGTCGTCAGCGCTGGAATCTCGAAGTCGAAGTTTGCCGGAGCGTAGTGCTTAAGCGAAAGTGTCTAGATCATTGAGAGCAATTGATGTTGAAGCCTTGGGGGTGAACCCCCTTTTATAGTACCCATACGGGCGCCTGTGTCGATGGGGGCGCCTAACACGTGGCCTTCCCTGCGCAAGCTCTTATCCGCAAGCTCAGTCAGCGCTTATCTATCTCCACTTGGGCGCCTGAGCTGATGGGGGTGCCCGTAACCTCACAGGCACCTGAGCTGACTCAGTCCAGAGGCTTCGTGGTTGTTTGCTTCGCTTGCTTCTGTTTTACCTTTGCACTTGGGCACCCGTATCCATCCGGGCGCCTAACACCAATAAGGTTCCTCACTCCTTTGAGGCGCCTAGCTGCAGAAAACCAGTCCTTCGATCCCTGCAACCAAGGTTAGTTCCAAAAACAAAGAAGTAAAACATATTAGCCTTTATTTACAGCCTAAGCTGTCTTGGTTCTGACTTTGGGTCTCCCAAATGGAACCCTAGGTCGAACCGACGCCTAATGTTCCCTCCTACGGGGAACGCGTCCTCACCTACTCCTTTCGCGAGAATTTACCTTTTTGCCAACCGGCTCCTTCGGTTGGACTTTTGCCCAGCTTTACTCACCAGGTCTTCGTGCCCAGTCTGCGACCAGGACTTAGTGCCCAATTCCTCGAACCAGGTCATTGGTGCCCAGCCCTCCGCCAGGACTTAGTGCTCAATTCCTCAAACTAGGTCTTCGGTGCTCAGCCCTCGGCCAGGACTAAGTGCCCAACCTTACGTCAGGACTTAGTTGCCCAGCTCGCGGCCAAGACTTCTTGCCTAGATTAACTAGGGCTTCCCTGCACACTTGAGTAACTTTATTAGATCACAAATGGTACTTAACTTTGAATCCTTTGCCAATATCAAAATAAGGTTCAATATGGTGCTTCTGGCACCAAGAATCTCTCCCTTTTTGATTTATGGTAACACAATTTAAAGTTAAGTAAAAACTTATAACAGTGAAGAAAAGAAGATAAAAAACAATGAAGTATAGCAATTATGAATAGAATAAATGTAGATTTGAAAAAAAAAATCCTTTCTTTCTCATAGTCCCCCTAAAATCTTGAATACTTGTGTTATAAAATACTTAACTTTGACCTTTCCTCCCCCTTTGACATATATCAAAAACATACATGGGTAAACAAGGTTTCTAATAGAGAGTTTTGAGTTTTACCAAAATAAATTTAAGTAAAGGAGTTCACAACTTTTTCAAAAATAGTTTTCAAACATGTTACAAAACTTTTTTTAAAAAAACTTTTGATTGGAAGTTTTGAAAATTTTGTTTTGAAAAACAAGAAGTATGAAAATTTAAGTAAAGAGGTTTTCATGAAGCTCCCCCTTAATATGAAACTCTTCCCCTTATTTTTAGAACATTCCAAAAGAATTTTTTTTCCAAAAAACCTTGCAACATTGAAACATTGCATAAAGCTCCCCCTGATTTGAAATTTTCCTTTTGAAGCTTTTTAAAAAAAACATGCAATTTTTCAGTTTGAAAATTTTTTAACTCTTGAAAAAAGGTTCTAAGTACGAAAACGTTCATTACTTTTGAAAGAAATAATTCTAAGTTCAGTTTTGAAAAAGTATTTTGAAAAACTTCTGAGTATCACAAAGGAAATTCTTAGTTAAGAGCAACTAAGTTATCAATAAAGTTTCTTTGAAAAAGGGAAGAAATTTAAGGAATAAATTTAATATTTTTCAGTTTACTTTTTCGGTTTTCCCCCTCAAAAATACTCTTTTTGAAAAATATATTTTGAAAAAGGTTTAAGGAAAAAAAATTGTGTATCAGAGCCTATTAGTTTTGCAAAATCATAAATCAATTTTGAAAAAAAATATCAAGTGTTACAAAAAAAAACATAAATGATAGGGAACAAGTAACACATTATTAAATTATTAAGCAAGGATTAATGCTAAAGAACAGTTTGTTAAACCAAGTTGACATTTCTATTATGTCCAAGCTTGATATGCAAAACTTAAAGCATTCAATCAATAAGTCTAAGTTCAGAACTATATTTGATTCTAGGCATGATTTAAGTCTAAGTTCAGAACTTTTAGCTACTTATTTTTAATCCTCAAGATAAAGAAAAATAGAAATTTCTTAGGTAAAGGATAAAATTTGAAAAAAAAAATAAAGTCTATGTAGAAAGATTTTGAAAGAGTTTTTTCAAGGAGTATTTTTGAAAATATTTATACTTAGGTAGCAAGTTTCCTTTTAAAAAAATATCCTTTTTCAGAAAATATTTTAAGGAATAAAATTTGAAAATCTAAGTACCTGAGAAAGAAAATATGAAGTACTTTATAGATTGAAATTTCCCAAAATCTGACACAATTCTAGGAACTTTGTTGACCACAAGTTGATCTTCCTCTGAGTCTTAGGGTTTGATTCAAATAGAAAGAATTTAAAAAAATGCTAAGTTAAAAAAAAAACTTTTGAAGACTATTTTGTTTTAATGATTTGAAAAGCAAATTCTTCATTTTCTCCCTCTTTTTGAAAATGGTAAAGAATTGCAACAGGGAGATTCTATGTTTAAAATGATTTTGAACAATACCAGAGGAGATACAAGTATAGGAGAAATTTTGAAAAATATTTAAATTAATATATATATATATATATACATAAAATATCAAAAGTCTAGACTGTAGATATTTTTCTAAGTGAAAATGAAAAAGAATTCTGAGTAAACCCCAAGTTGACTTTTTGCAAGACTTATTTTTCCAAAAAAAATTGATTTTCCAAAGGAATTTCTTTGTATAGAAATGTTTGCAAAAATTAAGTAATTCTTAGGTAGATGAGCAAAAGAAACCTAAGGTGAGCAATTTTAAGTACAATGATTTGAAACACTAAATCTTAGTTTAAGAAGTTAAAATGATTTTTGAGGATTTTGAAATTAATTAGAAATTTAACTTGAAT
>JAGFNQ010006063.1:569338-613265 GCA_024364735.1 Boesenbergia rotunda
CCATTTGTCATTTTTCCCATAGTGTCAATGGGAAAATTTACATGCCATTTTGCCACGTTCTGATCGAGTTCATTGAGTCTCGGGGTATCCATGTGTCTAGCGGTCAGGTTCGTCACCTGTCCAAGGACTACGATCAGATTGGCACACGCCAATTGTCCTTAGCAGGTATCGAGTGTAGGCAGGGGGAGTTCGTCTGGAGGCAGCATCCAGAGTCCTCCAGCTATGATGAGGAGCCAGCTGATGGAGTTACACGGGAGGAGTTCTCCCAGCTCCGAGCTGACGTTCACGGCCTCCGGGAGGACCTCCATAGTTATCAGTAGCAGCAGTTGGGCTTCCAGCAGACGATTCAGGGGGAGTTTCAGGGGTTCCGGCGCCACCAGGATGAGATGCTTGAGATGATACGGCAGCTGCATCTGACATATCAGGCCCCTCCTCCTCCTCCTCCTCCTCCGGGCGATGACATGATGTGATTAGTTGATGTGCTTTGTGTTGAGAGCGCTTTATTTGAGTATTACATGTATCTCTCAAACACTTTATTTTGATGATTGTAAAAACTTAGCTATTTTAGGGCCACGACCCATATGACTCCTTTTGTGTCTTGATGTATGAACTATTTGATTATCTTTCATGTTATGTTATGAAACTCTTATGTCATGTACAAATTATTTGTCTATACCTTATGTTTTTCATGAAATTTTATGCCAATATTGCTTTATGAAATTTTATGTCATGAGTTAATGTTTTTTTATGGGTCGAAAATTCATAAAGTAGAGTATGGTGTTGAATTAAAATCCTTGGTTATGTTTTCATGCTCGTTATTTAAGGTTTAACTCATAATTTAATGTTGAGAGTATGAAGCAAGGTTTTATTGATATCATGAAACTTAAGGAAAATTGAGAAGTCCCTATGTATCTAAGGTTAAGAGATAATTGGGGGGGGGAGTTTTTTATTATATGAAGAATACGTAAGCAAAAAGAAACAATTGAGGGCTATTTCATATGTCAAAAGGTCATGGTTAGAATTGACAAACACATAGAATTATGGATGGAGTTCAAAGTTGATACATATATGCCTATTCTTAAGGATTTTTAGGTTTGTACCAAAAGTCAAGCACGTTTATTGTTTTTCATAAAATCATATTTTTCTAGGATAGAGTATATCCTAACAAACGTGTTTGCAAAATTTTATATTTTTCAGAATTTTGTAGAATTTTCTACGTATTTCTGAATTTCAGCTAAAAAATCAGAAATGAGCGTATCAGTCGACTGCCCTGGGGGGCAGTCGACTGGTGGTTCGGGCAGAATGTTATTTGCTGATTTTTAAAGGTTTTTTTTCAGAAATCTGTTGAGTTCTATTTGGCACCAGGGGTAGGATTGCTTGGGGCAATCTTTTTGATGGTGTCAAAGGGGGAGAACTTGGGTGTTAAGTTAGGTTTGGTTTGGAACTTAAATTTGTTAGTTTATGAAACTTGGGTGTTAAGTTGGGAGAAGTTAACTTGTGTTAAGAGTTAAGTTGGGGAGAACTTAACTTGGTATTGGCAATGAGAATTGAAAATTGGGAGAAAACATAGGTTAAGGGGGAGGTTGCCTCTTGTTTGTTATACTTTGATTTTCAATTACTATTGGTATTGTTATTGCTATTGTTGTTATGTTTACCTAACTTAACATATTGCCACACATCAAAAAAGGGGAGATTGTTGGGGCAATCGACCCTAAGATGATCTGGAGGATCATAGGGTTTTGATGTATGTGGTCAATAAGGTTAAGTTAGGGTTTGTTGTTGGACTAACATGTGTATGTGAGTTTGCAGGTTTGCAGGTACACATGGACTTGGTTGATGTCTTTAGGTGAAGGGTGACATGGAGGCAAGATGGAGGCTTGTGTGCGCATCCGAGGGACCGTAGATAGCAGGGATGATGAGCCGAGAGACGCGAACTTCAAGGCGTACGTGAAGGATGGCATGGAGGCAAGCTGGAGGCTTGCGTGCGCATCCGAGGGATGAGGGTCGAAGATGAAGAGGGCGAGAAGGCAACAGTCGAGGCTGCTGGTGAAGAGTCGACCAGGTTGTGAGGATCCTAGTGTGAGTTGTTGTACTCGGGAACTAAACTAGGAGGGTTCGAGTGCGGAGTGAAATGTACTCGGGGAGTGTAACCCTAGGCTTAGGTTCAGACCAGTCGACTGGTGCAGTCGACTGGTGTCGACTGGTGCAGTCGACTGGTGTCGACTGGTGCAGTCGACTGGTGTCGACTGGAACAGCTGCTGGATTCGAACGTTGTACTGTAACAGTCGAATCTGAGTGGGACCAGTCGACTGCCCTAGGGGCAGTCGACTGGTAGTGACTGTTACAAACTCGAGCTCTATTTAAAGGAGCTCGTTTCATGCTACTATCCCTTAGCAAAACTTACTTGGTTAGAGTGAGTTAGTAGCCTGGTGATCTCAGGTAGTGTCCAGATCTTGTGGAGAGGTTTCTCCACCCACAAGGAGCTACGCGATCTAGCCGGAGGTGCTCCGGGGAATCATCCACCGATGGATTAGGGATCACCCACCTTACGGGCAGCCATGGAGTAGGAGTTTATCTCCAAACCACGTAAATCTTGAGTGTCTTGTTGTTAGTTTTATTTTTGTTTATTATATTTCTGCTTGTGCACTAACAACGTAGGAAGAAAGAGTTCGAAAATTACTATTCACCCCCCTTCTAGCAACCAGCATCGATCTAACACTTATGTCAATACTATCGTCATGACAATTAAACATCTTGTTTCATTGAGACTAGTTTGGATAGGAATTTGAGTAACAAGAGTACTTAATTTATATCAAAATCTAATATAAACTAAGTAATCTTTTAATTGGAAGAAGCAATGCTTTATGATCTTTCCAAATCTCCTAACATGATTTCCTATTTCTTAGAAACATTTCCTAAAACATAACAGATATATGTGGTTTGGTAAGAAGACCAAAATATCGTTGACCCTACTCGATCCAACTAAGTTTAAAAATTTACTGAGGTTGATCCTCATTGTATTTATGATGGACTTCACAAGAAATATGAGAAAGAATTAGTTGACTTTCAGTACTTGATGGAGCATTTTACACATGATCTTATTGGTAGATTGTTGGGTCTCCAATAGTTGATTTTGCACAGGGTATTTAGAATAGTGCATAGAATCTAAGAGAAGATCTTTCTCGAAAAATCGAGACGAAGTTGGCCTCTGCCCTCCGCAAAGCCTAGATTTAGGGGATCATTGAACGAGAAGACCAAAAGATTATTACAAGAAGGTTTCATTATCAAAAGTTGCTTCTGCTGCCGAAGAAGACCCTCTCTTCTGTTGAGATCATCAATTGATGTCATGCAAAGAAGAGCAATTGCGGGAGATTGTCGAAGACAAAGGAGAAGGGGAAGCGAAATATTAACAAAGTTTTTCCAACCTTAAACGAGCAGTCCGGCCTAAAGGAAGTTTCCCACCGACCGCTAGAGTAAATCGGGAAGTGCTTGCGATGGGCGGTCTAGAAGCCCAACGTCCTAGGGTTCGTGCCCTATTTGGAGAAAAAATTCCTATAAATACGTCGTAGCTGAGGATCGAACTGCGGATGCTGAGATAAAGAAGAAGGGGAAGCGAGGACTTGCAGGAGGAGGAAGAAAATGAAGGAATTAATATTACAAAACAAGGCTATCCCTCCTTATCTTTTCTTTCCTCAGCTCACTTCTTTCCCAACAAAATTTGAAATTCCCTTTTCCCTAACTTATCCTTCTCTCCGCTTCCCTCACCTCTTCCTTAATTTCTCCCACACATTTCTACTGAGAAATGGCTCACAATCACAAGCTCACCTCACACGGGCCCGTTCGAGGTTGCCTTCCATAACCAAGAAGCTGCCTTGTGCAGCAGCACGAGGTTGCATCACACGTATGGCCGTAAGGCTATTCTTTTTCTTTCTCCTTGGTAGGATTGAGTACCTCGTGACTGGCACATGGACTGAAAAAGTTATATGGCAAGATCTACCAAGTCTGAACGACTCTATTTCCGGAGCTCCCAAGACCCTCTCGGGAAGGGGATCCCCCGAGACCCCCCACGGGTAGACACGCCACGGAGATCAAATCAGAGGACGCCCTCCTGAGATCACCTCGGGAAGCCAGGTCCCCCTCAGGACGACGAAACGCCCGGGACTCTCCGGGCCAGAAGACCTCGAGATCACCTCGGGGTAGCGGAGCCCAAAAAGCACTCGGCCTCAAGTAACGGTCCCCCTTTCTTTGGGTCTGCGGATAACCATTACCCATTATCGCGGAGTCGTCATGACCCATAATTGTCGCAACGGGCCAAACTTAATGATGGCGTGGACCATTGCAAAGGTTATCCTGTAACCGACAATTGGGGGGTGTGGCCAAGATCATGGAGACGCGTGAGACAGCCGCCGCAGATATAAAAGGTACTCCAACCCCTCCGGTAAGGGGGGTTACGTTCTCTCTACTTCACGCATCTCTTTTCTGCCTTCTCATTATCTCCTAGATCAAGGCACTGACTTGAGAGTCGGAGTGGGCTCCGCCGGACAACCTCCCGCGTGTTCCCCTAACGCTCGTGTTAATCTCGCAGGGCGTGAGTTCTTCCTCTAGCGTCAGCATCCGCGTGGGATGAACCCTAGTGACTGACCGTCGACGTCGATTCCTTCCAGAACAAGTTTGGCGCCGTCTGTGGGAAACCAGTAAAGCACCAGAAGGAGCACCGATGGCAGAGCCGGCGGGATAATCAATCGTCCTGACAAAAGAGGAACTGGATCGCTTGGTGGCAAATGTCATCAAAGGGGCGCTCAAACAACACCAAATCGAGCAAGCCGCCTCATGGCGAGGTGCTTCTGTGGGGAAGGAGATCCCCAGAATCTCCATCTCTCACCCCCAACCGCGAAGATCCGTCACACCACCGAGGCGACGCGTCGGAGTAGCCCTGGACCACCGACGAGACTCTCCCGGAGATATTGAGAAAGACAACTTGGTGGCCTCTAGCGCGCTGAGACACAAAGATGGACAGGGGAAGAGGGAGGAACCTAAGGCCTTAAGGCCCCCTCTACTCCCTTCTCATCGGAGATCGTGGAAGACCCCAAGCCGAAGCAGTTTCAGCTTGGGATTGCTGATTACGACGGGAAGACAAATCGGAGGATCATGTTTGTAAGTTCGAAAATGCGGCACTCCTACACCAGTATACCGACAGTGTAAAGTGTCGGGTGTTCTTGAACACCTTCTCCGGAGCAACCCAACGATGGTTCCAGAGGTTGCCCTCAGGTTCTATCAACTCCTTCCTGGAGTTTAGAACCGCCTTCCTCCACCACTTCGCCAGTAGTCGTCACTATCAAAAGACGACACTCAATCTATTTGCTCTCAAGCAGAAGCCGAAGAGCTGTTCAAGGAGTACATCCAGCGGTTCAACCAGGTGGCGCAAGATGTGTCAAGTGCGACGTCGGAGATCCTCGTCAGTGCCTGTTCCCAAGGGATCTCGGAAGAGGATTTTTTCCGATCATAAGTGAAGAAACCACCCACCAGCTTTGATGATCTGTTGGGGCGTTCGGTCAAGCACGTTAACGTGGAGGAGGTGCAATTCGCTCGTCGCAAGGAACCAGCCAGAGTCCCTCCTCAAGCCGTTACTCGGTCCGAAAGAAGGGAGCCCCCAGCGCCAATCCGAGGAAAATACCTTCACCAGGGGAAGGACCAGTGGGTTGGTAGACGGAGACTGGTTGAAACAGTGGACACCGAGCAGCCGGAGCCACTGATGAAGTTCTGCGGCTTCTACGACAGTACTACACATTCCACCGAGGAGTGACATTCCTTGAAGAAAAAATTGAGTGAAGAGGCAAACTCCAGACCTCGAAAAAAGTGGAAGAAGACGGGGTATCGCCGGAATTCCCCTAGGCGAAGCCATTCTCCCACACAGAGACAGTCGGGAGAAAACGAGACCCGAGACCGGTCTCGGTCATGGTCCTGGGGAAGAAGCTGGGGGCCCGCACCTTGCAGGTCCCCCTCCGTGGAATGAGACCCCAGGAAGGGCAAGGCCCCTACACGCGACCCGCCCTCTGGGCATGTGGGAGTAATCTCCGGAGGACCCACCGGAGGAGATTCTAAACGGGCAAGGAAGTCCAACACCCAGTGTCTGGAGAATTATGCAATTGGGACGAGCCGGAGCTGGGAGCACGGCCCAACGATCTCATTTGGCCCCGAAAACTTGGAAGAAGTGGAAGCTCCCCATGAAGATGACCTGGTGATTCTTGCCGGCATCGCCAACTATGAAGTCAAGCGCATCTTCATGGATACAGGAAGTTCCGTGAACATCATGTACAAGACTGCTCTGGATCAGATGTAGATCGACGAAGATGAACTACTTCCGGTCTCAACCCCGCTGTTCGGCTTCACCGGGTATCGAGTACAACCGATAGGGCAAATCACCTTATCGTCATCATTGGGCAGCGACCTGCTCGAGAGGACCAGGAGGGCATCCTTTTTTATCGTGGACGCTCCCTCATCCTACAACGCTATCTTGGGCCGCCGGGCGCTCAGTGTCTTCCAGGCAGTGGTCTCTGTCTACCACCAAAACATAAAATTCCCGATAGGCGACCGAGTGGCTGAAGTCAAAGGGAACCAACTGGTGTCTCGGCGATGCTATAGTGGGGAAGTCAGATCGGAGTCCTGGAAAAACCCGAGGGCGCAGGAAGACTAACTGGAGGAAGCGGTCATTCATGGGAGGACAAGGCCAAAAAGCTCAAGAAGCCAGAGCAGGCCAACTATCTCCAACCCTGTCACCCCCGGTAAGAGTTGTGCTGCATATTATGTACTCGCCTGTGTATTCTTACTGCCTTGCAGTGAAATTCATGAAATAAAGGAACGTGTAATCACAAAAGTGCTAGTACATCAAACAAAACCCTAATACCTCACGGTGTTGCGGATGCCCGACGTACTTAGTCTTAGTCTGGGTGCTACGGACGCCCAACCAAGAAACAAAACCCTAATACCTCGCGGTGCAACGGATGTCCGGGTTATTTAGGCTTGGCCTGGGTGCTACGGATGCCCAACTAAGAAACTAACCCCTAATACCTCGCGGTGCTGCCGATGCCCGTGGTACTTAAACTTGGTATGGGTGCTACGGACGCCCAACCAAGAAATAAAAACCCTAATACCTCGCGGTGCTGCGGATGCCCAGGGCACTTTGGCTTGGTATGGGTACTGTTAGGATCTTTGCCCTAGCTAGAGGGGGGGTGAATAGCGTTTTCGGTGCTTTCTTCACCTACGTTGTTAGTTGCGCAACGGAAATACAAATAAAAATAAACTAACAACTACACAATGCTAACCAACCAGATTTACGTAGTTCGGAGATGAAACTCCTACTCCACGACAGTCCGTGAGGTGGACGATCCCTTGATCCTTCGGCGGATCGCTCCCCAGATGCTCTCCGGCTATCTCGTGTAGCTCCTTGTGGGTGGAGAAACCTCTCCACAATCCTCTACAAGCACCTGAGCACACAAGGCTACTATCAAGCTTTTTCCAAGCAAGATTCGCCAACCAAATCCAGCCCTATCGAGTCCCCCTTTAAATAGACTCGGGCTGAAAATCACGCCACCAGTCGACTGCCCCAAATGCCAGTCGACTGGTGCCACTAAAATCCGACCGTTACACCCAACGTTCGAATTCTTAGCCGTTTCCAGCCTTCACCAGTCGACTGCCCCAGTGGCAGTCGACTGCACCAGTCGACTGGAACCAATTCCAGTCGACTGTCAGTCGACTGGTCGACCCTCCTTGGGTCGACCCGATTCTCTGTGAGTTCCTGCAGTCGACTGCCAACCTGGCAGTCGACTGCCCTGCTTACCAGCCTAGGATTTTGCCTCCCCGAGTACATTTCACTCAGCACTCGACCCTTAAGACTTCCCGAGTACATTCACACAGCACTCGAACCCTCACGACTCGACTGACTCCTCCTCCGCAGTCTCGACTATTGCCTTCGCGCCCTCTTCATCTTTGGCCCTCGTCCCTCGGATGCGCACGCAAGCCTCCAGCTTGCCTCCATGCCACCCTTCACGTACGCCTCGAAGTCCGCGCCCATCAGCTCATCGTCTCTGCACTCCATGGTCCCTCGGATGCGCACGCCAGCCTCCAGCTGGCCTCCATGCCATCCTTCACCGTACCGAGGACGTCCAGTCAAGTCTATATGTGTACCTGTACAATCCTGCACACTCAACATACACATATCAAATACACAGGGTAAACCTAACTTAAACCCTTTGCCCAAACATCAAAACCCATGGTCACACCGGACCATCTTAGGGCCGATTGCTCCAACAATCTCCCCCTTTTTTATGTTTGGCAATACGTTTAAGTTAGGGAAAGCAAGATAGTAGTCAAATAGAAAAATAATGCATATGCAATGCAAAAAATGGATCCTATCCCAAGGCATCCTACACCTAACCCTCCAAGTTAGGAATTTTCAACCAAATCGGGCTTTTTAAAGCTTCTCCCAAGCTCCCCCTGCAGGCTTTTTAAGAACCTCTCCAAGGTTCCCCTTACGTCAAGAATAAAGCAATCATGCTCCCCCTTAATCTTAGCTCCCCCTAAAACTAGGGTTTCTAGCAAAGGTATGTTTGGTTTCCCACTTAAATCCAACATCTCTCCCCCTTTGCCATACATCAAAAAGACCCCAATAATATCCCAATTATCGGTTCTTTTAATCCCCAATGATCATAAACAATGTGTACTAGCCCCCCATACACTTGTTTTGCATCATTTGGACGCCAAACAAGCTGTTGATACAAAAATTGGCCTTGACCAGTCGACTGCCCCCAGGGCAATCGACTGATACTCTGATAATCAGTTTTCTGGCCGAATTTCAGAAACGCGCCAGAAATTCCACAAATTTTCAAAAATTTCCAAACTTCGTGGAGAACTTTGTGGTACCCATACCTACTTGGGAAAAATATATTTCACCATGTATCTATTTCCATTCTCAAGTTTGGTACAAAACTCAAAAGTTTTCTTATGAAAATTAAGGCAAATAGGAGACAACCTCCCCCTTAACCCATGCCTTCTCCTAATTCTCATTTTTTCCAGGTCAAGTTCTACCCACCTTAACCTCCTAGCACCAAGTTAGGTTCTTCCCAACCTAACACCCGAGTTCTTTTCCCTTTGAACACCATTAAAGGCTTGCTCCCCAAGCAACCTTTCTTCTAGTGCCACTTAGAACTCTACAAAACCTAAAATATTCTAACGTTTGCAAGCACACTTGCTAGGATATACCCCATCCTAGAAAAATATGATATCATGGAAATATCAAGTGTGCTTGACTTTTGGTATAATTCTAAGCTTCTTAAGGATTTTGCATTAAGTATCAATTTTCAACTTCCTTTCTAACTCCATGTGTTTGTCACATCTATCCATCTTAATTTGACACATGGAATTGTCCTCAAACTCCCTTTTTGACCTTTAAATCTTAGATTCCTAGGGAGACTTATCAATTTCCTTGGTTTTCAATGATTTTCATAAATCCTTATAAAGTCATGGGATAACACTTCTTTCAAGGATTATAAAATTATAACCGAGAATTCTAATCCTAAATCATATCCCATGATCAATCTTGGAATTTTTATGGTCAAAAATGTCCTTTTTCATGCTTACTCTCATTGACCAGTTGACTGCCCAAAATGGGCAGTTGACTGCCTGCCAAACAGAGAGTTTCTGGGCCTGAGACCAGTCGACTGGGATGGTCCCAGTCGACTGGCTCCAGTCGACTGGGGTATTCCCAGTCGACTGCCCTTCAGTTTTTCTGCGTACAGAGATCCCGGTCAACCTCCCAATCGACTGCTAGTCGCCTGCCACCAGTCGACTGGTATCTGAGCCAGTCGACTGGTGGCTGAATTTCAGCCCTCTTTGGTGAATTTCAGAAATGTCGTAGAAATTCCACAAATCTCCAAAAATTATGAAATTTTGTGGGGAGATTTGTGAAGCCAATATCTACTTGGGAAAAATACGTTTCCAAATAAATGTACTCCGGATCCCAAGATTGGCACAAAACTCTACTTCTTCCAAAGTGTATCAAATAAACTCATCCTAGAAGTTCTAATTCTCACTTCTCTTCAGTGCATTCTCTTCTCCTTGATCATAACTCATTTTTATTATTGAGTTACATGATATTCCACTATTTAACCTCAATTTTATCAATTATAGCCCTATTTTCACCTTTTCTCCCTAAAATTCACCTTTTGATGTGCCAAAATCTAGGATTAAGACTTACCCAAGTCTTCCAATCCTTTTTGACACATTTCACCTAATTTCCTAAGGGATAACCTTTTGAGATCCATCTACCATGGACCCCAAAGGCTCCTAGAGCTCCCCCTTGAGCTCTGAGCCCTAGCCACCTCCCTAGGTGACTCAATAACTGCTAAACCACACCGGTGAACCTCCGATGACTCTTGACCTACAAAATTGATCTTTTTAACCTTGGACACCTTGTCCTTGGTTAGGTCACTCTCTTTACCCTTGGATGACATCCCCTTGCCACCCTTGGACCTTCCCTCCTTGCTAAGATTGTATGTTTTCCCAACATACGTCTTTCCATTGCCCTTGGAGGTCTTAGATCGGTACCCCAATCCTGATCTATCATAGTTGGGTTTGATGCTACCCAACACCATGTCTAAGCCCTTAGATCCAACCGTGAATCTTTCTAGGGCCTTTTTTAATGTATCAAGCCTTGCCCTCAAGGCTTGATTTTTTCTTTCTAATTTCTTGACCTTAGTGTCCACATGTCCACCTTGGACATTTCTAGACCTACCATTCTTTCTAGGCATGTGTCTCCCCTTCTTGGGGTTAATACCTTGATCCTTAGGTGCATACGTCGTAGGTCTATCATGATGCATGCTCTTTCTAGAATTATGATCTACCTTGTTATCCTTATTCCTACCATTATACTTAAATCCAAAATTATGCACCATTAAACATTTCTCATTAATTCTAGCATGCATGGATGGACAATTTTCATTATTTCTAAAATGTAAGGAAGAACTTGAAATTGAATTGCATTTTACCCTAGGATTAGGAATTACCTCCCTTATCCTTGAAGTTCTCCCTTGATGTGATTTTTGTTTCTTCTTTCTTTCTTCTTTCTCCCATCTCCTTAGATGCTCCATTTTCTTTATTTCATCTTTCCTTGGGCACTTGGTGTGGTAGTGCCCTAGCTCACCACATGTGAAGCATCTAATCTTCATTTTTCTTTCTTGGGCTCCTCCATTCCTACAATTCATATTATATTTTAATCGAATGGACCCGGGTTTAGAGAGTACCTCCTTTTTACCTTTTGGGCACTTATCCTTGTAGTGTCCCTTTTCATTGCACCCAAAGCATATGATGTGGTCCTTGGTTCTTGCTTTGGTGGAGGTTGAGGCTAGGTTGACTACTTCTTCAACCTTGGAAGATGTGGAAGCTTCCTCTTGATCCGGAATTGATGAGGGTCTCTCCTCCCCCTCAATTCTTGAAATTGGTGCCTCTTCTTCTTCTCTTGAGGAGGTTGATGATCTTTCACTTAGCTCCTCCTCCTCACTTGAAGAAGTTGACACTTCTTCCATTTCGCTTGATGATGTAGATGATTCTTTTTCTTTTTCCTCTTCTCCACTTGAACTTACTTCTTCGGGCTTATGTACTTCTTGAGCTTGTGTAGGGTTCTCATGATACTTTTTCACTTTGCTCCACAATTCACATGCATTTTGATATTTTCCTACACAACTCAAAATATTGTTAGGCAAAACATTTATCAAGATATTCATTACCTTCTCATTTGCCCTAGAGTAAGTTTGTTGCTCTTGAGTCCAATATCGTGGGCGGAGCTTTTTCCCGTGCTTGTCCGTAGGGATTTCAAATGGTTCTTCCAATACCATTACGCATTCCCACTCTATCATGAACCACATCTCCATCCTTGACTTCCAACGCTCGAAATCCTCATGATCATAGGCCGGTGGAGTGTATATATCATTCCCAAGCTTGTCTTCCATGATTCTTGCCCTCTAGCGGTTTCTCCTTTGGCGGTTAGTCCAAAAAGAGCGGTCCTTGCTCTGATACCACTTGTTAGGATCTTTGCCCTAGCTAGAGGGGGGGTGAATAGCGTTTTCGGTGCTTTCTTCACCTACGTTGTTAGTTGCGCAACAGAAATACAAATAAAAACAAACTAACAACTACACAATGCTAACCAACCAGATTTACGTGGTTCGGAGATGAAACTCCTACTCCACGACAGTCCGTGAGGTGGACGATCCCTTGATCCTTCGGCGGATCGCTCCCCGGATGCTCTCCGGCTATCTCGTGTAGCTCCTTGTGGGTGGAGAAACCTCTCCACAATCCTCTACAAGCACCTGAGCACACAAGGCTACTATCAAGCTTTTTCCAAGCAAGATTCGCCAACCAAATCCAGCCCTATCGAGTCCCCCTTTAAATAGACTCGGGCTGAAAATCACGCCACCAGTCGACTGCCCCAAATGCCAGTCGACTGGTGCCACTAAAATCCGACCGTTACACCCAACGTTCGAATTCTTAACCGCTTCCAGCCTTCACCAGTCGACTGCCCCAGTGGCAGTCGACTGCACCAGTCGACTGGAACCAATTCCAGTCGACTGTCAGTCGACTGGTCGACCCTCCTTGGGTCGACCCGATTCTCTGTGAGTTCCTGCAGTCGACTGCCAACCTGGCAGTCGACTGCCCTGGTTACCAGCCTAGGGTTTTGCCTCCCCGAGTACATTTCACTCAGCACTCGACCCTTAGGACTTCCCGAGTACATTCACACAGCACTCGAACCCTCACGACTCGACTGACTCCTCCTCCGCAGTCTCGACTATTGCCTTCGCGCCCTCTTCATCTTTGGCCCTCGTCCCTCGGATGCGCACGCAAGCCTCCAGCTTGCCTCCATGCCACCCTTCACGTACGCCTCGAAGTCCGCGCCCATCAGCTCATCGTCTCTGCACTCCATGGTCCCTCGGATGCGCACGCCAGCCTCCAGCTGGCCTCCATGCCATCCTTCACTGTACCGAGGCCGTCCAGTCAAGTCTATATGTGTACCTGTACAATCCTGCACACTCAACATACACCTATCAAATACACAGGGTAAACCTAACTTAAACCCTTTGCCCAAACATCAAAACCCATGGTTACACCGGACCATCTTAGGGCCGATTGCTCCAACAGGTACTACGGACGCCCAACCAAGAAATAAAACCCTAATACCTCGCGGTGCTGCAGATGCTCGGGGTACTTAGGCTTAGTCTGGGTACTACGGACGCCCAACCAAGAAATCAAACCCTAATACCTCGCGGTGCTGTGGATGCCCTAGGTACTTAGGCATGGTCTGGGTGCTACGGATGCTCAACCTAGAAACAAAACCCTAATACCTTGCGGTGTTACAGATGCCCAGGGTACTTTGGCTTGGGATGGGTGCTATGGACGTCCAACCAAGAAACCAAACCCTAATACCTCGCGGTGCTGCGGATGCCCGGGGTACTTAGGGTTAGTCTGGGTGTTACGGGCACCCAACCAAGAAACAAAACCCAAATACCTCGCAGTGTTACGGATGCCCGAGGTAATTAGGCTTGGTCTGGGTGCTACAGACGCCCGGCCAAGAAACAAAAACCCTAATATCTCGCTGTGCTGCGAATCCCCAGGGTACTTAGGCTTGGCTTGGGTGCTACAAACGTCCGACTAAGAAATAAAAATCCTAATACCTCGCAATGCTGTGGATGTCCGAGGTACTTAGGCTTGGTCAGGGTACTACAGACGCTTGACCAAGAAACAAAAACCCTAATACCTCGCGGTGCTGCGAATGCCAGACCAAGAAATACTTTGGCTTGGTTTGGGTGCTATAGACCCTAATACCAAACCCTAATACTTAAGCTTGGTCTGGGTGCTACAGACGCCCGACCAAGAAATAAAAACCCTAATACCTCGCGATGCTGCAGATACCCGGGGTACTTAGGCTTGGTCTGGGTGCTATAGGCGCCCAACCAAGAAGCAAAACCCTAATACCTCCGGTGTTGCGGATGCCCGGGGTACTTAGGCTTGGTCTGGGTCCTACTGATGTCCGACCAAGAAATAAAAATCCTAATACCTCACAGTGCTACGGATGCCCGAGGTACTTAGGCTTGGTCTGGGTACTACAGATGCCCGACCAGAAAATAAAAACCCTAATACCTCACGGTTCTGCGGATGCCCAACGTACTTAGGCTTGGTCTGGGTGCTGCAGATACCCGACCAAGATCCACGCAACCCCTACCACCTCTAACTGGGAATTGGAGGAGGCTAGAGGACAGAAGGTTAACACACCCTAACAAATATGAAACAAGCATCCTCAGACAAGGGGGAACCAGCGAAATATCTGATTACTGCTTGAAGCGCTTACACATCAGGAGTAACAAATGTTTTCCTTCATCTCTACAGAAAATACATTAACAATGACATCTCAAGGGAATACAAAGAATAGGGGATACAATCAGTGGATCCAGTAGAGGAGATCAGGGATGGAAATAGGCCAGGTGGCCTGTCAGGGGCTTGTGGCTTGACCTATTTAAAAATAAAATAATAATCAGGCCCTTTTGAAAGTCTATTTTTCTTATCAGACCAGGCCCAGGCTCAATATAAAGCCTGTGAAGCCTGACAGGTCGGCTTGTCAAAATTATAATATATAAATTGTCAAAATAGAGTTTTGAACCTAAGACTTCTGCTGAGCAAACTCTTATGTACACCCTACAAGCCAACAAACCACAAATCTATTTCATTATATCATACATATTTTATGTATGTATATTTTTATTTTTATTTTGAATAATAAAATATTCAAATTAAATTGTTATATTTTATACATTATAAGTATTTTGGATAATCGAATTAAATTACAGGCTTTGTAAACAGGCCGCAGGCCAGGCCAGACTATTGAACAGGCCAGGCTCAAGCTAAGAACAAAGCCTATAACAGGCCACAGGCCAGGCTCAGGCCAGTTTGCTATTATACAGGCCTGTCCTGTTAAGGTAAAAGCCTGGTTTGGCCTGGCCTGTTTCCATCCCTAGAGGAGATCACTCCTTTGCCCGGTTCTCCCCTATCACTTCATCATCCCCACACGGTCGCTTAGCTCGGAACCGTCTTCCAGTGGCGGGTGAGCGGGGAGCCATCTCTATTATGGTCAGGATCCTTAAATTTTCGGCCATAGCTGGGACTTCTGGGTCCTCCCTTCTCATGATCATTCACGGACAAAAGAGGAACAGGAACAACTTGGGGTACCCATGGACGAAGCAGTTCCTTTCAAAGGCCCTGATTGCCTTTTACAATCGACTCACATTTAAGAATAAAGAAGAATTGCAAAATACAAAGGGAAGAGAAGGGGGAGCAGCAGCTGCAACTCCTCCTCGGATGACAAACTACTCCAGGCCCGACTGAGGGTCGATGCCCAAAACTCGGGGAAACGAGTGATCCAGCGGGGGAACGCATTTGAGAGGGACAGGAGATGAACCACTAGGAGATGCTCCCAGGTGAAACAAATGATATCATATATGTCATGCTCCCCGACGAAGCATGTGATGTCTTTTTTGGACTCTCCGGTGAAACATGTGGTTCCATCTCCACCGTGCTCCCCCGGGAAAGGTGTGATATCGTCTCTGCTATGCTCCCCAGTGATGCAGAAAACCCCTGTTGGAAGGAGAGACGATGGAGGATGTACCGGAAGGTTATACGCCCCACAGGGGATCCTAGGAGCACCAGACTTAGCCTGGGCAGACGGGGCTACGCACTCCTAAGGGCGTTGAACCTCCTCCCTCATTGGGCTCCCCTCCAGGCTGCAACCTCCTTTCCCTTCCTGGTCCATGAGAATGGGAGGGTAAGATTGAGGAGAAAGAACGCGTTGGCCTTCCACCTTTATAGAGATGACTGCCCATTCACATTTAATGAGGGCACGACGTAGGAGCAGTAATGGACGACAATCCTGAAGCGTCGTGTCTTTTCTGTCACCATCGATTGGCATGCCCCTGCGGTGCCTGGGAATTCGCAAACCCTTATGGGTCAATTCAATGGATCACTGGGGTCCGGAGACAACGGTTCGGATGTCGCAAACACTTAATAGAAAAATGAGTCAACATGGGTCCCACAGATGAATAGCTGCGGACCTAACGGTTGGGCTTTCGATGCTACCTTAGGGAGATCCACACCCAAGATCAAACCTAAAAACCCCAGAAGACACCTGGTGTCAAAGGGGGTTCTGGGTCCCTAAAACCAACCCAAGGGGCTGCGGGGGGCGTGCAGCGGCTCCCTGACTCCCTTACCCCAAGGGCTGAGAGGGAATGCCTATTTTTCAAGAAGGTTAATCGGCAATCTGGCTCCTGGAGTCGGAGAGAAACACCGATCCTTCTACACTCTTGGTCCTCACGACGAAGATAAATACTACAAGGAGACAAATGCAAGAGCACACTCAGGATAGTAAGGCAGAAAAATATTTTCATTATAATGAACAGGGGTACATCGGGGTCAAGCTCACGGGTAGCAAATAATCCTACAACTCTTTGTCCTCGGGCGGGAGATCTTCCCAAACTCAGCCGATGCTCATGAAACCTAGGTCAGCATCTGAAGGCAAAAGTTGGGCCTTTTTCAGCTGGTCGATGGCCCCGTGGAAGCCTTGTTTCAAGCACTTCATTACCTGAACGACAATGATATCGCCGAATTCATCCGACTCCAGGAACTTAGCCTTGAAGTCTGCCTCGACCTCTTTAACACGGGAAGCCTCGGCAGACCGAAAGTTGCATAATTCGGCCTCGGCTACCTCCTTGGCACGCTTTAGCTGCTCCATCTCAATAGACATTTTGTCTTGGTCCGCCAGAGCCTCCTTGAGCCTACCCGAGGTGACCTGTACTTCCGATCGTGCCTGGGCCAGGGTTTCCTCGAAGTCAGACAAGCGGACAGCCGCCATCATGAGGTCAGACTCCTTCTGGGTGAGCTGTTGCACTTGGTCTTTTACACGTTCATTCAATCTCCTGACCGAGGTCTCCAGAAGTCGGATATCCCCCGACAACTTCTTCTCCGTCACTTGAACCTGATCCCTCTCTTGAGTCACCCGGAGCAGGTCGTTGGTGATGGCCACAACCCTCTCGGATGTCAATCATTCCCGGCGCCTAGAACTCTGTAAGGAGGACTCCCTGGCCAGCAGGGTGTCCAGCTGATGCTCCACCCTCAATCGGAGAGCTCTACTGACCTCCACTTGCATAAATCATGCTCTGTGCTCGTGGTTAGCTGCGGCCTCTGCTCTCAGTGCCCGGCGAGTCAAGGCCTCATCTCTGGCTAGGCGTACAAGCCACGGCAGGCTGTTAGGCAGTATTCAACCGCCTATCATTGCACCAAAAAATTATAAAGCATACGAGAAAAATAACTTGGGTACCTGGAACACGCACTTTCAAAAGGGACTCATGGAAGGTAGTGAGAGACCTCGCAGAGACTCGCACGGCTTCCCCCCCCCCCCCCTTGAGACCTCGAGGTGTCAACCCGGCTCCTGGAAGGCAACAAGACCCTGCGTTGGGGAAGTAGCTGGTCAGTGGGAGCTCCAGGTGGCAATGTAGAAAGGTCGGAGTCGTCCTCTTCAGAGCTGGAAGTCCCCTCGAAAGAAAGACCCTCGGCAGGGACCTCTTTCAACTTCACCGGAGGGAAAGATTGCATGGAAGCCTCCACCGTCGCATCTAGCTTTTTGCGAAGCCTCCTTGTTGGCCTCATCCCACTTGATAAGTCGGTGCATCACCCTTGAAAACATGAGTTCCTTTGCAATAACCATGCACGAGGATATCAGTTAGAACTAATAGGCATTGATGGAAAAGATGAACTTACCAAGGCTGGGGCTAATCCGAGTCACTTTAGAGCTAAGGCTCGCTCGGTACATGAGCTCCTCACTCTGCACCAGGCCTGGGGCCACTGAACTCCATGCTGGAGGGTTGTTCCTGGCACGTTGATAGGCTGGACTCTGGAGAAAATTCCCTAGTGAGGGAGGAACCGGCAGATCACCCGTCCAGCGGAGAGGACTGAAGGGTCGCGCAGGCAGTTGGATGAAGAAAAACTTCTCCTTCCACCTTTTGTATGAGGAAGGGAACCCTCTTAAGAACCTATGGCTGGGATGCGCCAAAAGCTAAAAGCCCCTCGCGAGCCGATCGGAACGAAGAAGGAATGGAAAAGGTGAGGAGTCAGGGGTATGTCAAAGAGCTAAGATAATGTACACCCCGCCCATCTGAGCAAAAGCATTGGGAGCCATCTGGTGAAGAGGGATATCAAAATAGGAGACCACATTCATGAAAAAAGGAGGAATGGTTAAGCCCCAACTCTACTTGCCCCAGAAAGAAGGTAAAGAAACCTACGAGAGGCTCCACCGGCGTCTGGTCTACATTAGGGATCACCACCGTCATCTCGGCCGGAATACCGTAGGCCTCAAGGGTCGCCTGCAAAGCCTCCGTCCTCACTCTCGAAGAGGCAGACTCATACCACTCCGCCCGATAACCTTCCATGGTTTCTAAGGAAAAAGGCGAGAAGGAGGCAGAAGACTTACGCGAAAAAAAGTCCACAGGGAAGAAGACGAAGACAAGATTCACCAAGCAACGGAGCTAGAAGGTGGCCGAACATCTTCGCCTCCCCTTCTTATATGGAGGAAGTCGCCCGCATGTGCGCAATAGGGGCAAGGCACGTGGACGACAATAAACCGCCACTTCAGGAGAGTGCCATGGAAGCTGCTTGACGTCAGCCTGCTATAGCTGCGCACATCAGTTGGGGCATGTGGCGACGAGGAATTCGCGAGGGAGCTCTATCGCCATTAAAGAGTGTCATGCGCCTTTATGAAAGATGGGCGGGTATCATTGCAGTACCTCGAAAACCATAGAAGCCTTTTTGGGAAAGACAAAACCAAAAAGAGATTGCCTCGAGACCCGAGGCAAATTCTACAATTTTCGAACCCAGCATAACTGCCAGGGAAGCAGCAACGGATGCAAAGACCCACTGTGGCATAGCTTCTTCAGTACAACTACTAGTCTAATCAGTCAGCAATACTTCCTTCGATCAGACTTGAAGGGAGTGGCTTATGATGGAGTTGAGTAACCCGTGGCTGGCACGTGGACTAAAGAAGCTGTGTGGCAAGATCTACCGAGTCTGAACAACTCTCTTTCCGGAGCTCCCGATATCCTCTCGGGAAGGGGATCCCCCGAGACCCCCTGCGGGTAGACACGCCTCGGAGATCAAATCAGAGGACGCCCTCCCGAGATCACCTCGGGAAGCCAGGTCCCTCTCGAGACCGCGAAACGCCCCGGACCCCCTCGGCCAGAAGACCTCGAGATCACGTCGGGATAGTATATCCCAAGAAGCACTCGACCTCAAGTAACGATCTCCCTTTCTTCGGGTCTGCGGATAACCATTACCCATTATCGCAAAGTCATCATGACCCATAATTGTCGCAATGGGCCAAACTTAATGACGGCGTAGACCGTTACAAAGGTTATCCTATAACCGACAATTGGGGGGCGTGGCCAAGTGTTGGGGCAATCGGCCCTGAGATGATCTGGAGGATCATGATATTTTGATGTGTGGGCAATATGGTCAAGTTAGGGTTTGTGTTATTCTCACATGTGTACATAAGTGTGCAGGTGTACAGGTACGCATGGACTTGATTGACGTTTTCAGGTGAAGGATGGCATGGAGGTAAGCTGGAGGGTTACGTGCGCATCCGAGGGACCATTGATAGCAAAGATGATGAGCCGAGGGACGCAGACTTCGAGGCGTACGTGAAGGGTGGCATGGAGGCAAGCTGGAGGCTTGCGTGCGCATCCGAGGGACGAGGGCCAAAGATGGAGAGGACGTGAAGGCAACAGTCAAGATTGCTGGTGAAGAGTCAACTGGGTTGTGAGGGTCTGAGTATGTACTCAGGGGTTAAAGCTGGGAGGGTTTGAGTGCGGAGAAACTTGTACTCGGGAGTGAAACCCTAGGCTTTAGTGTGTACCAGTCGACTGGCCCAGGGGCAGTCGACTGGCATAGGCTGAAACAGGCTGGCAGAATTCGAACGTTATGCTGTAACGGTCGAATCTGAGTGGGACCAGTTGACTGCCTTTTGGGCAGTCGACTGGTAGCGACTGTTTCAGATTCGAGCCCTATTTAAAGGGGCTCGTTTTCTCCTATTGTTTCTTGACGAATCTTGCTTGGCTAAGGCAAGATAGTAGTCTACTTTGTTCTCTAAGTGTCCTTGGTGTTGTGGCGAGGTTTCTCCACCCACAAGGAGCGACGAGTTCTAGTCGGAGGCTATCCGGGGTTTGATCCGCCGAAGGATTGTTGGATTAGTCACCCGACCGGGATGGATACCAACTAAATCTGGTATTGTTAGCATTGTTATTGTCTTTGCATATTATTTCCGCTGCGCTAACAGTTTGTAGAGATCAAACGATCCGAGAAATTGCATTCACCCCCCCTGCACGCCACATCGATCTTTCACCAAGATCGTGGAGACACGTGAGATAGCCGCCGCAAGTATAAAAGGTACTCCAACCCCTCCGGTAAGGGGGGTTATGCTCTCTCTCTACTTCACGCATCTCTTTTCTGCCTTCTCTTGATCTCCTGGATCAAGGCACTGACTTGAGCGTCGGAGTGGGCTCCGCCGGACAACTTTCGACGTGTTACCCTAACGCTCGTGTTAATCTCGCAAGGTGTGAGTTCTTTCTCTAGCGTCAGCATCCGCGTGGGTTGAACCCTGGTGGTTGACCGTCGACGTCAATTCCTTCCGGAACACTCCTCATCTGTTCTTTTCTAGATTTTTTTCCTCTTCCCTTGCGAGAGTTGTTTTTCACTTTAAATTTCTTTCATTCGAGACTGTTCGACTGGTTAATTATATCGGGTACGATAGGGTATCGTGAGGAAACCACCCTTCTCGCATGCTCGCATTGATCAGTCTCGGCAGCTAGCGCCTGGCCTCCAGCCAATTTCCATCGCTCGATGCCTCCTAATGTTCGTCTTCGAGGTGCTTCAATGGAGGGAGAGACATGTCAATACGTCAGAGTTCTCTGAAGGAGGCTGCTTGCATCCTATCCCCTGATTATAGTATGTGGTTGTCTTATCTTCGTCAGATTTTAAATTGAGAATTATTCCATAATATCTTCTTGATTAGAATAATCCTCAATCTCTTGATTATAATTTATGATTGTCTTATCTTATCTTCATCAAATTTTAAATTCAGAATTGTTTGATAATATCTTCTTGATTAGAATAATCCTCAATATCTTGATTATAATCTTTGCCTTATCTTCATGATATTTTAGTCAGTTTCTATGGTTGATCACATTTTTTTTACCCGTTTTCCATCGAATCCTCCTTCTGGTGTCTCCCTATATATTGTTGTCAGTCCTCACAGAATGGACTGATGGTTAGTGCGTGTATTTTGTCATCTTGAGATCTGGGGGTCAAAACTTGATAAAGTTTATGTGTCTGCCCTCCCCACGTACTAGTTAAGCATCCGGGCTAATAGTCCCTGTGAGTTATCTCTTTCATATTGGCCTTGGGATGGATTGACGGAGACGCTAGAGACGAACGAATCACCTTTTTCCATCTATATACTATTGCAAAAGATGATCCACCTCCTTGGACAATAAAAGTATCTTTAGAGATTGTTTGGGAGAATTTTTGCTAGCTGCATTTTATATTCTAGCTACATAGAAATATTTTTGAGTGTTTGTGAATGTCAGATTCTGCTTTAACTTCTGTAATTTTTTCTCAAAAGTCGGAAGCAAAAATTTGATTTTTTTTTCTACTTCTGATGTTTTGCTTATGGTCTAGAATTAAAAGTTGACATTTATACTCTTGATAAATTTATCATTTTATATAATTGTCACCCCACTTTTAAATAAAATTTTATATTTTTATATAATTTATATTTTCAGAATTTTTTATACATATTTTTATAATTTTTTATATTTTTATTTTTATTAACTTTATATATTTTTTAATCATATATACTATTAAAAAAATTAATTTTGATATAAAATTTAAAATATAATAATAAATATATAAAATGATGTATCAAAATTATATTTAGATAATTAAAAAAATTAATTTATATAGTTTAATTATATTATTATTATTTAACTAAAAATTAAATTTGAAAATAATTATTCACCAAACACTTTAAATTTTATCTTATATCAGCTTTTAACTTTTATTTCTAATTATTTCATACTTTAGTTTCTCACTCACTTCGAGATAATCTCTATAAAAATTATTTTTTAAAAAATAAAAACTCTCTCAGACACTTCCTTAGTCTATATTTACCGTATAGAAATAGCACAACATAATCATTGGATTTGTAAATCTTGAGGAAAAGGTGTACGATCATTTATAAGAAAGACCTGCAAATCAGCCCGATCCTCTCGGACACTGTTATCGACTTCGATTACAGTGGGAGTAAATTCCAAGTTCCAGTAAAAGGATCCGCTCCGGTAAAAGGATCCGCTCCGGTAGTTGAATGAATTCAATAAAGAGGTAGCTGATTGCAAACCAGAAACATAAAAAGGGAAATAGTAGTGTCTGTGGCCTTTTCTCCGAATGGAATTTTTCAATGAGCGCTCTAATCATGGATCAATCGAAGTTTCACGTTAATTAGAAACGAAAGAGATCATAATTTAAAAGGATAAAAAATATTTCTATTGGCATGAAGCCTCTCGAAAAGTGTCCAAGAGTAAAATCACGAGGATTTAGACCTTAAGTAAAAAATATCATGTCATTGAAGAAATATGCATATCTTAGGGTCCCATCAAATAGTATCAGAGTCATGATCCAAATGATATGTAATGTAAGAGGGTCCTCGAATTAAATTGCATAGAGGCTTAGAGAAGATCAAGAGTATTGGATATGAATGCTTGCGGGGAGACCCGAATCAGGTTAAAAGATGACTAGATTGCTCGCGGGGAGGTCCGGAGGCTCAGAGCACATTGGATGCTTATTCATTAAACATCATTAAAGGCAGGTCTACCTCAGTGACCCCCTAGAATCAGCCCCAAGAATATAAATAAAGGTAAATTCATGTACACAGGCATTAGACACATGGTGGGATTAATCATGCAAGTCGTCAGTTTCAAGAAATCGACCACTAACCATTACACCAAAGATGTCATGTGTCTATCGTCTATGCTACGCCCTAAGGGCTGAAGTCTATATATTTAATTGATTTATTATGTGTTGAATGAAAATATGTAAGTTCTTATTAATCGACTCTTAACTTCAACAAATTAACAAATGATATGATTTTTTTTAATAAGTAGTTGACCATAAAAAAAAATAAAAAACCTCTGGTTCATGGTTCTGTTATTACGAACGTACGTGATAAAAGGAATAGAACTGCAAAATTCCAATGAAATCTTCAAATGGACAGCACAATCTAGACGGCGGCATCTTGTAGTTGCTTCACTTAACGAAATCTTTAACCCTCTTCTTGATGGACCATTGAAGGAATCCGAACTCCTCGCCAAGAGAAAGAATTCAGCAAACATGTGTGCTTGTTTTCTTCCACCTCAGCCACCATCTTATTCTAATCCTCGTCGAAGAATCTTTAAGCAAGTCTATCAAAGGCCTCACTCGTGAAGGTTAGACTCGATATATGCTTCAAGCTCAATCATTTGATTGAGGAGAAGATGAACTGGCAGCATCTTGAGGCCCAGAATATAAACACACGGTTTAGGTGGTCCAAAATAGCATCGCATCTCCCTGGCCGCACTGACAATGAAATCAAGAACCACTGGAACACCCGGATCAAGAAGAGATTCAAACTCCAGGACTCGAATCCAGTGACTCGTGAACTCATCGATCATCAACTCTCCGGCATTTCTTCACAAGCATCTGTTTCAGAAATCGAAGCAAGCAATTGGATGGTTGACACTTTTGGAAGCTGCAACTCTTCCTTCACGACTGATGACTCGTTCTTCTTCCCTGCTACCACGGACACTGTTCTTAGTATGAGTGATTCTATTCCGCCATGGGATACCATGTACCACCCAATCGAAGACCTTTTCTACTATGAGAGCATCCTATGAGCCATCAAACTTATGATACTGATCAGAACTAGTGAAGTTTGTTTTTCTTTCCAAATAACTTCAGTTTGGAGTCCCATTGCTTTCTATATGAATGATTGACCTTTTGTTTAGAAAATGTATGGAAAAAAAGCTTGATCGATAGCAGAGTAAGGAGACAACCAAAGTGACAATACGATTGCTTCCGGTTAAGAAGTAGGCATCCAAGCATCAAGATAATATATATTTTTTTCTAAATATAATTTGATCGATGAACTAATTAATTAATCATAAGAGGTTTCGTACACTTCTTCTCTGCACCTCATAATTAGCCTTGTCGCGAAACATGCTTAAATCTATGGATCCAAATAAACAATGTGCCTCAGGACAAAGGGATGCAATCATGCAAGTTATAGGCTTCTTCCTGGTAACCCTTCAATTTAAGATGAACCCTATTTTTATTTTATTTTTTTTTGTTGGTGAACCGAAATTAAGATGAAACTTTGTTCTTTTGCATTTTTTTTACCAGGTGTAGATGTCTGAAGTGTTTGGTTGTGATTATTGTATAATATTTTTAAATAAAATTAAAGATGAATGAGCACAAAATAGTGCGTTTTAAAATTGTTATATGGCGGAATGCCTTATGCAATATCAATATATCATCTCGAACGTTTTTCATTCAGAAGTTGAATTATTTAGCTCTATTTGCATGAGAGAAAAAAAGTAGCTGAAAACGTTGAAATAAAGATTTCTTTTTTATGAGAAAGTAGATTTACCATGTTTACTTTCAAAGATGATTGAATCGTAATATTATGAAGAGGAAAAAGTGAAATTGATTTGAAGATAGAAATTTCCTTAAGAATGTAGAGAAGAGTTAAAATCTAACTTGGTCGAGAGATTGAGACAGTAAAACTGACTTAAAGAAGGTAATTAAATACAAAATAAAAAAATTTAGTGTCTTATTATATGTTTGTATGAAAAATGCACCGACTAAATTAGCAGTCAAATGCATTTGGCTCTTGGCAAGCTTCAGATTAAGATATGTCGGGACGAGTTGAGCAGAGACACGGCTCAAAGAAGATGGTCACTGTGTGGCTTAAGTCATAACAAGTCAGGCTATGAATGGCTCAACCCAATTAACAAATCTTAATTTAAACAAGCTAATGAAGAAGTAAAATGAAATAATGACATGAAGCATAAGTGACTTCATTTGTGGAGTCCAAGAACCTAATGGGAATCAATTGATAGACTTAGTAGTCGGTACTGAATTGATACATTTATTATGGTGAGATATGCAAGTTTAGACACAAAATTGATAATAAAAGTTGTATAAGCAGGCATTAACTATCTTCTCAAATGCAGCATGATACATACATTGCAGTATAGTAGTGAAGTTCATCCACTTTTAGACTACAAGTCAAATTAATGTGCAGATGCTGGAAAAAAGAGTACATAATCAGAAACTACACTACAGGTTGAGAGTTGAAACCAACATCTCAGGCATCCATGTCATAAGCCCAATAAATAAAACGCAAAGCGGAGACTGAATGGTAGAGGGAATATAGACATGGTTTAAGGTATGCGATGATTCAAATAGATATTAGCTGCCATCAGATTTGAGGCAATCTGACGCATCAAAAAGGCGAGCTATAACACAAAAAGACAGCAACCGCAGGTTCATTGTTGTGCTTTCTATAAATGCGTATCCACAACACTAACCTGCCATTGAAAAGGAAAAAGTTTGTTTAAAATGTTGAAATAACTGATTAAGTATGAGTAGGTGGCCTTATTGTAAAACCAAGATGCAAATCTAGACTATTAAAAGAATGGAAGTCATTTAGGCAATGAGATGGCAGGATCAAAGACTAGAAATAACAGGATCAATCAATAATTAAGACTAGAGAGTTAATACAATTTGCAATTTGCAATTTTAAGATTTCAAATAGAAAAAAAGTGCTACTGAAGTATCTAAATCTTACCCAAGAAAGCATGGTTAACTGCGACTTAGGCAGGCATTTCCATACCTTCAGTCTGCACGGCTGCACTCCCATTTTCTTCACCTAATCAGCCAAGTCAAATACATCTCAGACACTTGATAATGCAACCAACTAACAAGAAGAAGAATGACCTAGCAGGCATTTCCATACCTTCAGTCTGCACGGCTGCACTCCCATTTTCTTCACCTAATCAGCCAAGTCAAATACATCTCAGACACTTGATAATGCAACCAACTAACAAGAAGAAGAATGACCTAGCAGGCATTTCCATACCTTCAGTCTGCACGGCTGCACTCCCATTTTCTTCACCTAATCAGCCAAGTCAAATACATCTCAGACACTTGATAATGCAACCAACTAACAAGAAGAAGAATGACCTAGCAGGCATTTCCATACCTTCAGTCTGCACGGCTGCACTCCCATTTTCTTCACCTAATCAGCCAAGTCAAATACATCTCAGACACTTGATAATGCAACCAACTAACAAGAAGAAGAATGACCTAGCAGGCATTTCCATACCTTCAGTCTGCACGGCTGCACTCCCATTTTCTTCACCTAATCAGCCAAGTCAAATACATCTCAGACACTTGATAATGCAACCAACTAACAAGAAGAATGACCTAGTGTGTTTAAAGCTTTAAGCAATGTAACACTTGGAGGATGATGAAGCATGCACAAGTATTACAAAAATCAGTACACATTTATTTACCATGACAACAATCACCAATCATAAATGAAAGGATCAATGCCATTTGACTCACACCTAGTACAATTACTAGAAGCATTAACGTGAAAGGGAAATTCAAATCGAGACAAGAAAATGGACTAAAAGCAGCTATAATCATAAAAACACAATCAAAATTGTTATCAAATTGTCATCGCCGCAAACCAAGATGCAGTTAACAGATTTAAGATTAGATCTTCCTGGGTAATTTTCTACAATTCAGGTGTCTTAAGTACAAGATAATTAAGTAAAATTTTGTAGGTTTACAAACCTAAATTTGAATCAAGACAAAACAAGTCATGTAAGAGAATGTGTCTCAGTACTAAGTTGTAAGTTTATGTTTTAACATCAAGATCAATCAATTTTATGTGCCCGTTTAACAGATGCTAATTCATGAAGTGACAGCTATAAGTTTCTTTTCTGACAATAAGAGAATGTTGGGGCAATCGGCCAAGTTTGATCGGAAAAATCATTGGTTTTGATGTGTGTGTCAATATGATTGAGTTAGAGTTTCGTGTTGATCTAATATGTGTATGTAAATGTACAAGTTTGCAGGATACACGTTGACTTAGTTGGACGTCGTCGGGGCCGGTGAAAGATGGCATGGAGGCAAGTCGAGGACTTGTGTGCGCATCTGAGGGATCGTGAACAAAGCAGGGATGATGAGCTGAGAGAAGCGGACTTCGAGGCATACGCGAAAGGTGGCATGGAGGCAAGCCGTGGGCTTGTGTGCACATCCGAGGGACGAGAGTCAAAGTCGAAGAGGGCTTGAAGGCAACAGATCGAGGCTGTTGGAGCAGGAACGTTGAGCTGAGGAAAGCGAACTTCGAGGCATACGTGAAGAGTGGCATAGGAGACAAGCCGCGGGCTTGCATGCATCCGAGGGACGAGAGCCAAAATCGAAGAGGGCTTGAAGATAACAGATAGAGGTTGCTGGATGAAGAGTCAGCTGAGTTGTGAGGGGTCGAGTGCTGAGGGAAATGTACTCGAGAAATCCTAAGATTCGAGTGCTGAGAGAAGTGTACTCGGGAAGAAAAACCTTAGGTTTAGGGGTGGACCAGTCGATTGGTGCCAGGGCAATCAACTGATAAAGTCCACAGAAAGATCAGTCGACTGCCCATGGACCAGTCGACTGGTATAGGCCAGAATTCGAAACGTCAGGCGGCGACATTCGAATTCAGAGTGGATCAGTCGATTGGCATTGCCCCAGTCAACTGGTAACAGTCAAATCAGATTCGAGCTCTATTTAAGGGAGCTCGTGTTTGGCTACTTTTCTTTGGCGAAACAAGCTTTGTAAGAGTCTGTTAGTAGCCTACAAATGCTCAGGTCGTGTCAAAGGGTTGTGGCGAGGTTTCTCCACCCACAAGGAGCGACAAGAGATAGCCGAAGGTGTTCCGGGGAATCATCCACCGAAGGATCGAGATCGTCTACCTTACAGACAGTCGTGGAGTAGGAGTTTTCATCTCCGAACCACGTAAAGGTGATGTGTTAGCATTGTTTAGTTTTGATTTGAGATGTCCGCGTGCGCTTGCTATATCACCCAATAATTTTCATGAATTATTAGGAATTTTTCGGAATTTTTTGGCAATTTTTCGAAATAAAAATAAAAAGAAAAAGAAAGGGGTCCGACGGGGGGGTTTGATCTCGCGACCACGCGGAAAGCGTGGTCCTTAAGCAAGCTCGGCTAGCCAGAAGGGCGGGGGTATCAAGCACAGAAAAGGATGAAGCGAATTAATGTTATAGTTGAGTAAGTCCTTTTCATTAAGAGGTGTTTCAACTTCCGCTTAAGTTGCGATTTAATCCCCTTTTAGGGCTGGGCGACGGCGCAAACAGGCAAAGGGGGGGCTGCAAAAACAAGGAGAAGGCAAAGGATTTCTTCCTGCTTCTTCTTCCTCTTGAGTAGAGAACCTAGGGTTCCTTCCCTAGGGCCAAGGAGTGAGGATTTTCGCAAGGAAAGAGAAAAGGAGTGCTACATTAGAGTTTTACCATATACTTAGTGAGTTTTCTTCAAAGGGTAAGTAGATCACTCACCTGCAATAGGAGTAGCTTTCGTATGTAAGTTCTTGTTGTAGAATCATGTTTTGTGATGCATGCTTTAAGAATATGGTTATCGTGTATTTTAAGTTCTCAAAGATGCATGTTTTCTCATGATAGAAACTGAATTGGGTTATATTTAGTGTATGAAATCAAATTATGATAAGATTTAATTTTTGAAAAGTCCCAAAAATGAGTTTTGGGTTAAGGGCACGCAAGGTGCTCGATGAAAGTCCCAAGTAAGAAAGGTAAAGGTGTTAAGTGCAAAAATTCATTCAAAAGTAAGATAGTTTGATACGTATGAGTATTATAGTAAGAAAATATTTTATTTTCGTAAAGTGACATGTACCGGGCAAATGGAAGACCCACAGAAAGTTAGAAAGAACCTCTAATAGGGTACGGTGGCTAGCTACCCCGAAACCTATTAGAGAAGCGCGCAATTGGTACATTGATACCATGGTACCATGTCAAGGCCTGAGGAAAGTTGATTATTATTTTCAAGTATATAAGTATTTGCAAGTGTTTTCAGTTTTAAGTACGTGCCTTTATTTCATATGTTAACATTGATACAGTGCAAGCATATTAAAGAGTAAGGGTAAGGAAGTTGTGTTTTAATGTATGAGCATGTTAAGTTGCAGGTGTTTTAAAGCAAGTAATGTTTTCAAGCATGAATTGAGCATGATAAGTATATGAAAGTTTTTCCCATGTGCATGTATTTTGGAAACAAGTATTCTTTGAAATGAGCATATTTATTATCGATAGCATGGATTTGTGAGTTAAGATTTACTTACTAAGCAATGTGCTTATTAGTTGCATTCCTTCTATTGCAGATAAAGGCAAAGAAAAAGCATAAGCTGTGGAGGCGAACGGGACTTGCATTGATGTTCAGTGGCGGCGGAACCGTGGAAGAGATCTTTGGGATAAGTCTTAGAGGCGTTTTGATTTATAGAAACTCATGGTTGATGTTTTGGATTGGTAAGATGTGATCACCTTATTTAAACTTTACATGGAGTCAAAGTTGGGTACAAAGTTAGTAGAGATTGCATGTGTTTTGATAAGTTTGTTAAATTTCGTAGAAATCCTAATTTCAAGTTATTGGATTCGTTTTGAGTTGTTAAGATGCTTATAAAACTAGTATGGAGTTTAGATTTGGAGTTGTTTCATTATATGCATTGGAAGTGTGTGAATGGTGGACCCTTGAAAGGAGTTCCCAGGTCTGAAACTGTAGTTTTCAGGCGTGCCAGTCGACTGGTTCAGCTACCAGTCGACTGCCCTATTGAACAGAACCTTCTGTTCGATGCACCAGTCGACTGCCAAGAGGCCAGTCGACTGGTGCCGGGCACAGAAAGTTTTTGTGGCTGACATCAGTCGACTGACTATCTAACAGTCGACTGGTACCATTGAAAAGAAAGTGTTGTAGGGCAGATGGTTAGTGCTTCTCTTTTACAACTAAGAGGTCTAGGGGTCAAATCCTTGCAAAGCAAATAAAATGAAAGTTTTTTAAAAAAAGAAAAAAAAATTCAGAGCAAATTAAGGGAAGTCAAGTAGTTGTAACCTAAGGCTAAGAATAAGGTAAAGTTAAGGTTAAGTAAAAGTGACGTCCGCTTTAAGGGAGAGAAGTTAAGGGGCCGTCACACTTGCTAACCATTGTAGGAAGAAAAATCGAAAGAAAGCTATTCACCCCCCCTAGCTTAACGCAAAGGTCCTAACAGAGAAGTTGAGGTCAAAATGAAATTCGATCACCATAGGCAATAAGGCACAGGATGAACCAAATATTTCCCATGCACATCATCTTTCTTATTGTGGAAAATCAATCTTGGCAGGAAAAATCAATCTTGGAAGATTTATTACAGATTTGATTTGCTGTAATTAATTAGGAGATTTTGATGCCTTAAATAGGAGTATGTGACTTGTATATAGAGAAGACATGGATATTGAAATTAATAAAAAAAAATCTTGAAATATTATATGGTATCATAGCCACCCTAACCCTAAATCTAGTTCTGCCCGGCCAACACCGCCAGCTCCAATCTCTCCCGATATTGCAATCTTAATCTAAGGGCAACAACTTTCGACCAGAACATCTCTTCCATCTCTACCTACTTCCATTCCTACAACTAATCATGTCGGACTCCGAGCAGATTTCAAGGAGTTATTCCGCAATCAATTCTGCTCCAAATCTCCCCCATGATGCCACGATGCCCAACTCAACCTGAAACTATCTCTGGTTCAATTACCATTCACAAACTAAATGGCCATAGTTCATCAGTGGGCGAGGAGAAGATGATTATCTCTTAGGTGTTCCAAAACCAGGAATAAGCAATCCAGAGTACCGAGTCTAGAGAGCCGAAAACAATCTTGTTATGTCATGGCTAATCAATTCAATGAATGCAGAAATTGGTGAGAATTTTCTATTGCTAACATCAGCCCAAGATATATGGGAGGTAGTTTGGGATATTTTCTCTAGCCAAGACAATATTGCTGAATTATTTCACAACTCTCACTCACTATTGGCAACAGGTGAATCTCTTTGAAACTCATAATTGGAAATGTTTCAAAAATCAAATATATTTTAAGAAATTTGTGGATGCCAAGAGAGTTTAAGTTTCTAATGGGACTTGATCAATCCCTAGATGCAATAAGAGGTAGAATCCTCAGCACAAAACCACTGCCAAATCTTCGGGGAGGCATTTTAAGGAGTTTGAAAAGAAGAAAGTCATATGCGGGTAATGTCGGGACATCCAATCCCCGAAATTCAGCCTCTCAAGTCAACTGAAACAAGCGTTCTAACTGCCTAGAATCCCACTTACAACACAAACAAGGGGTGTCCTTGTGTGACTATTGTCGAAAGCAAGGACACACCAAAGACAAATATTGGAAACTTCATGGGAAACCAACAAATTAGAAGTCCTCCCAGAAACGCAAAGCAAGGGGAAATTTTGTAGTCACACACGACATAGTGTGACAACTCAGTTCATTTCTCTAAGGAACAATTTGATATTCTTCAACAGCTCGTTCAGAAAGTAAATATATCGCATCCATCAACAGCGCACACATCTCCCTACTCTTGGATTGTGGATTCTGGCACTTCAGAACACGACATGTGAAAGATTACGTTTCTTCACTTTTACATTAAGTGACAAACCCCAATCAGTGTGTATAGCAAATGGGACATATGCTAAAGTGGTTGGGGTATGAACCATTCATCTCTTAAGCACATTAACTCTCCATGTTGTGCTATTTGTTCCTTACCTTGATTGCAATTGTGTCTGTTAGTAGATTAAATAAGTATCTCAAATGTGAGACTAAAATTTTGTCTAACTCTTGTATATTTCAAGACTTGAGCACTGGGAAGAAAATTGGCAGTGATGAGTTTCATGCAGACCTTTACTTTCTGAATGCATATCCGCTCTTAAGTCATTTGGTTAGTCAAAAATATCAATTGAGTCCTAATGATCATAATCAGTCCAATGAAGAAAGTGATATTATGATATGACACTTTTGACTTGGTCATCCTAATTTTTATATCTAAGATATTTGTTTCCCTCACTCTTTATTAATAAAAATCCAAATTTGTTTCCGTGTGAAATTTGTCAAATTGCAAAACACACTCGAAACACTTACTCTCCTAGATTATAAGCCCACACATCCTTTTACATTTGGCGACCATTTCATACTCAAGTCTCACAGGCTCAAAGTGGTTCCTCCCATTGGTTGATGATCACACTAAACTATGTTGGACATTCCTAATGAAAGACAAATCATAAGCCCAGTATATCTTCCAAAGCTTCCATGTTATAATCAAAAACCAATTCAAAGTTAATATTCAAATACTCAAGACCGATAATGCTGAAGAGTTTTTCAATTCTATCCTTGCCTCATATCTCAAATCTCATGGACTTATCCAACAAAGCTCCTATGTTAGAGACCGCAACAAAATAATGTGGCTGAAATCGCCACATTCTTGAGGTGGCCTGATCCCTACTGTTTCAAACTAATGCCCCAACTACTTGTTACGGAAAAGCAATCCTCACTGCTACATACCTTATCAATCACCTGCCTTCTCAATCCCTCAGATACCGCACTCTATTGCAAAAACTACAAAATATATTTCCCCGATCTCATCTTACCTCCAACCTTCCTCTCAAACTCTTCAGTTGTACAACTTTTGTACACATTCATTCTCAATACCGAGGCAAGCTTGATGCTCGCAATCATAAATGTCTCTTTCTTGGTTATTCCTCTAACCAAAAAGGATACAAACGTTATTCACTGGTCACCAAAAAGTTCTATAATACAAGGTATATTACATTCTTTGATACTATCCCTTACTACTCTAATACTACACAGTATTGGGAGCGAACATCCCTTATAGAGTCATCATCATTTGAATCATCTATTCAACTTTTCCCAAAAGCTAGTGATTCACCATCTCCAAACCTTGATAGTCACCCTCCTCATCCTCCTCTACAGGTATATGAAAGGGCATGTACTACCTCAACATTGCCAAGAGAATTCCCCAAGCCAAGTTCAACCTAAATCACAACATGAGACAAAAGATTCTAGTCCACAACAGGATTCTACATTAAATCTACCAATTGCACACAGGAAAGGTATAAGATTCTACACTCAGCACCCTCTTCACAGTTGCATCTCCTACGTGAAGCTATCACCATCATTTCAAGCATTTGTGACTTCTATAAACAAAATTAATATTCCTAACTCTGGGTATGAAGATCTTAAAGTTCCTAAATGGAATAAAACAATTCTCAAGGAGTATAATGGACTAGAAAAGAATGACACATGGGTGATAACAAAGCTACCACGAAGAAAGAAAACTGTAGGGTGTGGGTGAGCATTTTCAGTTAAACAAAATGCAAATGGAAGCATAGACAAGTACAAAGCATATCTAGTGGTAAAAGGATATACTCAATCATATGGTATTGATTATTAGAAGACCTTTGTGTCGATAGCTAAACTCAACACAATTCGTGTTTTACTGTCCATTGCTGCAAACTTGGAATGACAATTGTATCAACTCGATGTTAAAAATGCTTTCCTTAATGAAAACTTAGACTGAAGAAGTATACATAGACATCCCAGTTGGTTTTGAGATGTGTTGCACAAAGAAGAGTATGCGAACTCACAAAGCCTTGTAAGGGCTGAAACAGTCACCGAGAGCATGGTTTGACAGATTCACAAGTCTTAAAGAATAATGGATACTCTAAGTCACAAGCAGATCACACCTTGTTCATGAAGTATTTCTCAAATGAAAAATCAGAATTCTAATGGTGTATGTTGATGACATTGTCCTTACAGAAAATCATGTTGATGAAATTATAAAACTCAAATATCTCATGACTAAAGAATTAGACATCAAAGACCTGGGACACTTAAAGTACTTCTTGGGAATTGAAGTAGCATGAAGCAACAAAGGCATATCTATTTCCAACACAATACGTTCTTGATCTATTGCGTGAAATGGAAATGAGTGGGTGCAAGCCAGTTAAAACCCCCATGGAACCCAATATGAAGCTTATGCCTAGAATTGATAAATTAGTGGCAGATAAGGGGCAATACCAATTGTTAGTAGGAAAGCTAATTTACCTAACTCATACATGTCTAGACATAAGTTTCCTAGTCAGTTGAGTTAGTTTCTAAGTTATCCATCTATAATCACATGGAGGTAGTTAATCGTATATTGACATATCTAAAGAAAGATTCAGGGAAGGATCTTATGTTCAAGAAATCAAGTAGCAAATCTTTAGAAGTATGTAGTGATGCTGATTAGGCAGGATCTCTAAATGATAGACGATCTATATCGGGATATTGCTCTTTCGCCGAGGGAAGCCTAGTGAAATGGCGAAGCAAGAAACATACTGTGGATGCTAGAAGTAATGCAGACGCTGAGTTTAGAGCACTAGCCTCAGGTATTTGGGAGGGGATATGACCGAGGTGGCTGCAAAATGATATAAAAGTTGAGACATCAGACCCTATTCAAATCTTATACGACTACAAGTCAGCTATCGCAATTGTCAGGAATCCTGTCCACCAAGATCTACCGAACATGTGGAGTGATCAACATCTCATTAATGAGAAAATTAAAGACAAGTCAATCACCCTCAACTACATTCCATCAAAGCATCAAGGACACCCTAACCAAGGCCTTCTTCAAACCTATCTAAGTGAGATAAACAAGATCCTTAGATTGCAAAACATCTACTGCCTAGATTGAGGGGGAATGTGAAAAATCAATCATAGCAAATTTATTACAAATTTATTATTTATTTCAGATTTGATTTGATTTGCTGTAATTATTAGGAAATATTCAGTAATTAATTAGAAAATTTTATTCCTTAAGTGTGAATATGTGACTTGTATATAGACAAGACACAAATATTGAAATTATTTTTGATTCCTTAAGTGTGAATATGTGACTTGTATATAGACAAGACACAAATATTGAAATTAATAAGATTTTTTCATGAAATATTTTGCTATCCCATCAAAATTAACTAAAGACTTCAGAAGATCATGAAGCAAACAAACTCAACTAAAACTGACAACAATACAAGAAAAGAAAGCATGAGCATACTTTATCACCCACCTGGCAGAAAAACTTTAAGGTCATCCAAAACAAATTGCGCTGCATAAATTACCATTTTCTTGACCTGCAAAATTCAAATACTTAAGACACCGTGTGCTTTATAGTATTACGGCTGACACACGAGAAAGGAGATGGATCTAAATGATAAATCAAGGCAAAAGGAAACTCAGAAAGTGGAAATGGCAAATCAATATCCTGATTATAGCATCGATTTTATAGGAAATGAAAAGGAAATATTTGTCTTTATCATCAAGAGTTCAAGACATCAGCAATGTATGCGACAAGGTCCTTCATTTGACTAGTCAAATATTGCAAAGCAGTTAACTATTAACCTGGAGATAAGCACTACTTTTTTTCACAGAAAATGATAAAATATGAGCAATTATGTGAAAAAAAGGTACTAAAGCAGACGGGTGCAAAGTTCAATTGGAAAGCCAAATATTAAACATTTTGTTATATACTGCCAGGAAACTGGTTAGTAATGCATCAAACGTTGTAGCTGTTAATAATCTAATTAAAACAATGCAGATAAAAGAATTTGGAACATCAATTAATCTCCAATTGATTGCTGGATCTTAAAGCAGATGATATAATTATAACAAATAAAAAGTAAACCATGAAAATTTGAGCCAATTGACTAGGGAGAAATTTACCTCCAGTTTGTCTTCCTTTGCCCTGTGATAGGTTGGAAGTACACGAAATTCCTCCGTCAGATGGAGACACTCCTTAACATTTTCAGGAGACACAAAGTCGAGCGCAACTTTTATGCATGACTAGAGAGGTAAGAAGGGTATAAGGTGAGGCACAAGCACATTCTAAATTTTGCAGGGAATTTCAATATAGCATTAACTTTAAAACATGTCTCCTAACATTTTATCTAAACATCAAGAAAGACTAGAGAAAACACTTTGCATAGTATATGAATATACAGGCACTGGTCATTTGACACAGAATATTTGAACCATAACAGAAACAAAGTAATAGATAATTTAATTAGACAGAAGAGTAGTAAGATGGAACATAAGCACCGAACAATTGAAATAATAAGTCCTGAGAAAATAAATGCTATGTTAAAGCGCTAACAAAAAAGGAAGAACGGGTAAGCAAGCCCATAAACTTGGAAAGTAATAAATAATCCAAGCTTCAGCAACACGAGACCACCTTTCTGTGAACCTAAAGGCAGCTAGAACCAAGGCATCAGATTCAATAACAAGTTGTATCAGCTTCAAAACCAAAATATAAATTACATTCTTGAAAACATGAATTACTTTTGTCAGTGATAAATGACAGAACCATGTCGTGGTGCTCTTCCTTTGCTAGATAGAATTACCAAAAATACTATATTCCAAATAGCATTGCACGAAAGTGCTAACTGTATCACCTTCAAATTCCTGACTTGGTGAGGACAACCAGCAGGAATGAAGACAGCATCTCCAAGCTTCTGAACAAATGTCCACGGCTCAATTCCTGGACCATCAAATACAAATACCAGTCATCATCACTCATGAATTAACCATAAACAGATCCAAGTCATAAAGGCTATCCATAAGCTAACCATATTCCTCCTTGAGCTTCCTTTTATGCTCTACAGTCAAATACATTGTCTGGTCGTGAATTGGATGAGTAACCTGTGTCACTGACAAATTTAGTATAGTTCTCTTTTTGGTGTATAGGCACCACATAGTTTAAAATGATATAGATATCACAACCATGAGCCTAGAATAATAGCTCCCTTCTATAGCATTAAATTTTTTTTTTATCAAAAATAAACTAAGATTGTATTTAAGATACAGTGGGCTAATACAAGGAACAAGGAGAAAAAGTAATGTACAGAACTTTGAATAATATCAAAATGGTTCAGCCCATTTTATACTGTAATTAGATGGAACCATAAATTAGAATAATAACCATCAAATGGTTTCGCATAAATGTAGAAGAATCAGTTTGAGCCCACGCGCCCACACACATATATATAAGAGGAATGGTTTTATGTCAATAAGTACCAACCAAGCAACCGCAACCATGATTAAAAGATAGTTAGTGGAGATCATTCACAAATATCACAATAAACGAAGTATTGCAACAAACTTTTAAAAAATAAGCAGTGAATAGCATATTCTTGGGCATAAATTTAAATACCTTGCGTAATGGGTTACAATGGATATGCCTAAATTCTCTGAAATGCTTGAGAAGATATTCCTGCAACTTTGGAACATCTTGCCTCCTGAAGATGTCCCACAAGGCACCCCCTTCTTCATATTCTAACCCATCGTAGCTGGCAGTTCCAGAAGTTACACTGACCTGAACTGCATCCCGATGAACCACAGGCTCCATTCCATGTTTAAGCACATCAGGCAAACTCTCTTGTATAACTGAGTCTGATTCGGCATCAAACCTTGCTGTCACTTCCTCATAATCAGTATGATCCAGATGATCATCATCAAAAACATGAGTCTTCACTTCTACAGTACAGGATTTTCCAATAGAAGGATCTTCCCTTTTCCTCTTTCCACATTGAGGCGTCAACAACTTATTGACTGGCATGCCATTCTCATTAGAGATAATAGCTTGATCCTCATGAGCACTTTGAGGGATTGACAACCCATTGACTGGCATGCCATTCTCAATAGAGACTGCAGCCTGATCCTCATGAACATCCATATATGTGTTAGCATCAACATTTGTCATCACTTCTTTGATTTCAGTTTGTTCAAGCGGGCTATTAGCATCAGCGTGATTCTTCACTCTTACAGTCAAAGAATTTCCTCCAGAAGGATTTGACCACTCTCTGAGTTTAGACATTTTCACCCCATTGAGTATTCCATTTTTGTCTGACAGAATGCAAGTAGAGTTGTCTTCTGCAAGTACAGGATTGACCATTTTCATCACAATGTTTAGATTGATCCAATATATCATCGTGGATAGAATCAACTTACCTAAAGCATTTGGTTGATAATAAGTTTGCAGGATCTCCTGACTCTTCTCACCATCAAAGATTCCATTAATTGACTCTATATTGTTCTTTTCTTGAATATTTTTGTAAATTTCTTTTTGATCCTGAGTGGTATGCTGCTCTTTCAACTTATTTACGCAATCAAGTTGCCCCGTAGTCAATTTCACATCTGCTGTATGTGTCAATAGATTTACCTAATAACACAATTAGAAGTTTAACTAAGCATGGATGTTTACATGAAATGATTCAAATATAAAATAGAACTATAAAAAATACTGACACTAAGAAAAACCATCAAGGCCAATTGAAATCCTGAAAAGAACTACAGCATAAAGCATGGTAAGACGATAATTCAAGTGCTGTCAGGTTAGTTTACAATTTCACTAGGCTTCATAATGTTCGTTTTCATACTCAAATAATATACATATGTGTTCAATGTCATGTTTTTAAGCAACTGGAACAATAAAAAAAACAGTATTCTTTCCATATGGTAAGCTGTAACTATTATACCTATTGTGATTATAGTATAGGATTTAGATCTATTGTGATTATCTTAAATCTAGAAAATGCTGGGGAAGACTGCAAAGAATTGGGGACGTGTTGATACCTATTTAGACATGCCATGCAAGTGATTTTCCATTCAACCAAGTGCAATGAAAAGAGTTGAAGAAATAAATTACCTAAATAAAGAAATTGAAAGAATAATGTCCAGCCTGTCCCTAATTTATTTAGCAAACATATATAGTTCAAATAAGTCATGCCCATTTGAATCCGTGATACCTTATTAAACACAAATAAAAATCTCAACTGTAGATGGCAAAAGCAAACACTGATGATATAAACCAGCAAGCAGCATACAATCCCTAATGCTTAAACACCTTTGATGTCCCGAGCATAGTTAGTAAGCAGTGAAGATCCATCATTAAATTTCCAGATACAAGATAATGATTTATTAATTTTCAAGTTACAAAACTAGGAAAATATAAGAAAATCTGGGGGAAAACAATTTTATAAATTAAAATTAGACAAAAAAATTTGAAAATTTTTGTTGTGTAAATCAAATAAACATACTGCATCAGACATATCACAATGAAGTTTGGTAACTGAATCTCCGCGCCCCAGCTCTTGCAGAACCCCATAGGCAATGTATGTTTTTGGCCCTAAGTCTGGCTTCAGACTTTTCTCAGGCAATTTGACAGCAAGATTATGAAAACCAAAACGAGATTGTAAGCTCTCTTGTTCACCCTTGTGCTTTTTACTTCTTTTTTGCTTGAAAGATTTTCTTTCAGGATGTGTATACTCCTTAAAAGGTAAGGAATTGATAAACTCAGCACCATGGCGCGGCAACCGCTCCTCGAATGAGTTAGACGGTGGCCAATCTTTTAACTTCAATATTTGAGGCCAACCCTCGCGATCAAGGTTACCATCAGAATACCCCTTGAAGAAATGATGAATATTAACATCAACCTGCAAAACAAAAAACAAAATTGAAAAAAAGAAAAAAAAAATAGCACGAGTAAATCAAAATCATATACATGTTCTCACCACATTGCCTAAGCCCTAGTGTACATACACACAAATGCTTATATATGGCTGTACATCAGAACTGAATTGCCTAATCCCTCAATCTATGGCTCTACATAAAAGTTAGTATAGAGTATAAATAAATACTCTGACTATTTGAGAAACAAAAAGAGAAAATTTGCTGGTTCTTCAAATCCTCATAATGGATGGACCATTTAAGAAGAATTATTCATGCCCATGACAATTATTGTCATGATTGATTTGTACGAGTACTTCCAGTACTGAAGTAAAAAATCTTTAAAGAGAGACGAATAAATTTAACAAACGAAAAGCCAAGAATGACATCAAGAAAACAGAAAACTGACCTCTGCCCAGTCCAAACAATCAATTGCGGTTACATCCAAATGTTGGCCATGTTTGACATTGGTAATTTGCCGAAATGCACGCCACATCACCATTGGCTCCCAACTCAATCCAGATGTAGTTTCCAGAACATTGCTTACAATGACAGGCTCGCCCCTGATCCAGTGATATTGGAAATGCTTCAGGTCCTCATGAACTTCAAGTGCATTTGGACAGAATAAATAATTATCATAAGAATCATTCCGAGATGCAGCTTTCCTCACTATGTTATGGTTAAGCATGCCTTCAGATGCAGTACAAGAGCAATCCTGCTCAGAAAATACAGGAATACTCTCAATTTTATAGGTATTAAGAAATTCCTCAGTTCTCTTTACCAGATCTGAAATCCGATCATCAGAGAAAGCACTCCTTAATTGTAGTATGTCGCATCCACAGCCGCCCATAGATTGTGGAGGGCATGGAATGTCACTGTCAGATTTTGCTTTCCATACAATTGGCGACTTGGCAGCATCCTCAGAGTTAATAGATACACTAACATCCAAATCTAACTTATCTTGAGAATTTTTAACACGAGGACCCCCATGTAAATACTTGTATCCATAATCAACATAATCCACTTCTTCTTTTATAACTTCTTGTGCATGGCCTTCACGAATCTCATGACAACAAGTAAGACAGAGATCATATGAACAATTTGCACAGCTTCGGTGGTAATCAAAGATGGAAGTTCTGCAATTGTCACTGTAGGAAAAAAAATGGCATTAAACCCCTTATATAATATTCTAACTAATAAATTGGAGAGAGAGATATCTATAATACCAATACACGCGTTCATCAAGATCCCATCCAGCTTGCAAAATCTTTAAGTCAGAGAGTGATGCTCCTGTACCAACATATAACTACTTGGGTTGACAAATGTTTTGACTCCAAAAAAAAATGGTTCCATTTCAAATTTAAATATCTGAGTTGCCAAATATTATGACTGATCATGTTAGCTAGAATAAAAGAAATCCAACAAAATATTTCTGGTTTAAAAAAACATTGTAGATGAGGTCATCTCCAAGAATTCTTAGTAAAAGCACAATTGAGACCACATGCTACAAGTCCTGAAATCAAGCATCATTCAGACCACATAAATCTTCAAGAAATATCAATCACATACCCTCAAGTAATTACACTCACTGAGAATGCAAATAATGTCCAACAGGAAACAATGAGAGATTGTTGATTTTCTTATTGCAATCAGTTCCAAACTAGGTAAACAATTGCATAGAGCAAAACAAGATACAATTTGTTTTGATTACAAGATAAAACGCTGATTGGATAAAAGACAAAATATTTTGATGATGCTATAAATGGCAATCAGGTCTGCATATCCAACAAATAAATGGATTGGATAACAATAGATACAAATCTAGGTCAATTGAATTGTATCTAAAAGGAGAATGCCAGTTCACACAGAAGGTCAATGTGTGTAGAATTACCCTGCCAAACCCTATTTCCACAGTTTCAATTCTGCCCACTATAATATTAAATTATTCATGCAATAGAGTACCAATGATAAATAGTTAAACAGACTAAAAATCATGTGTTGCTTTTTTGGTTAATCAATCAAATCAAATTGAAAAGGATAATAACATAGTCCAGCTCTGCTGCAATAATAGTCAACCATACAAATTAAAAATACATACATCAAGAGAAGACTGAAAAATGAGTATCACTTTCAAAATAACTGACAAAAGAGTACCACATTTCTTAGCTTCGAGTTCCTTCTCCAACATCTGCTCTTTATTTATCTGTTTAAGAACAGGGAGAAGAAATTGTAGAAAATAAGCAGACTGTTTCAACTTCTCATCATCACTAAATTTTACATCTGGCTTCATCAAATCCTGTCAAAAAAAAAAAATGAAATGACATTATTATTTTTAAGCGCCATAACGAAATGATCTAGAACACTTGAATAATTTAACCAAAAAACAAACAAACAAACTTTTAAAGGTGCATCCATGCGCAAGCATGCTTTACAGTTGCAGTTTCCTCGACAAACAGGGCAAGCCTCAGCAATCATCTCCTCAGTTGATTGAGGATACCTATATATTACGAATTCATTAACAAGAGAAGGAGTGCCTTACTAGCAACAACAATTGATTATATTGAAAAAAACCTCAAATCATAGTTAAACATTTTGTTGATAAACTATCGCCTAAGTTTCAATTTCAAATGCATAGACAATTGTAACTTTCAAGAAAAGGAGAAACCTTCCATATCATTACAATTATTGGAATGCAACTGCCTATTGTTTTTTTTTTTTGGATAAATAAAAATATATGGAATTCAAAGAAAAAGGTACAAACTAGAATAGTCAAGCTCAATCACCAACATTAATCGTCCCATATAGTTAATGGGAAGCCATTAGACACTCGCCCTAATCAAACCACTAGTCCCTACAAGGTACTTATGTCTGTTGCAATATCATATCAGAGTAAACTTCAAAAGTCGGATACACAAGTTTGCACACTCCTGAAGATGTTCTCAATATCTAACCACTCCTCTCCAAAGAAACTACTATTCCTCACTCGCCAAACATAATGAATCATGAAAGACATAGCGACATGCCAGACATGCCTTTGTTAACACCCTACACCCTCATTAGTATCTGTCCATGTACAGGCAATAGAAAAAAAAACTGACTAGAGATCCAAGCGAATTCTAAGTACATAAGATTTTGTAAAGATGTTACCTCTTGATGCATATTTCACATATCTGGAGAGTCTGGTCCATCTGAGTGCGATGAAAACGTTTGCGCCTCTAGCACTATCCACACTAGCAGATGGAGGGATCTCCCGGCGACATAAACACAAAAACGCAGAGGAAACAAAATCCCTCGAGCGATCCATGCGGAAAAAAAACTCGTACGAAATTCATCTTGCTAATAGAGTTATCTATGTGTATACCTTTGAAGCGTGCCCTTGCATTCATCCCGCTCGTCCAAGCTACGCCGGATCTCTTCCATGTTCAAGTGTTCATGCCTCTATGTGTATCCACGCGAACACGATCTCTCAACTTCGGAAAAGAACTACCTTAGTTGTGCTAGCAACGTGAGGTAGTTCACAAAACCTCCAAGAACCCCAAAGAAAGGGTTTCGGCAAAGAGGGAGAAGAGGAGGAAGAGAGGAAGGAAAGATGACTTAACTTTATCCAAATGACAAGAAAACTCTTTTATACTCATCCCATGAATATGAAGAGTTTTTGTCTCTTTAGTTTTCCTTCATTAAAGCTAATAAAGAGCGCATCTTCTCATGTGGCTCTTCAACTTCTCTTCATTCAATGAAGAGAATCTTTTCATCCTCCTCTATTATTAATTTATTAAACATTTTAATTAATTAATATCTCATCCAAATATGGTTGAGTCTAATCTAAATCAGTCTAACTCAAATTAGACCTCAATCCCATAATCCAATTGGATTCACTTGAGTCTAACTCAATCAATCCAATTCGGATCAAATCTTAATCAAACTAAGAACAATTAATCTCCGAAGTATCGTGTCCTTAGTGTGTGACCCAATAGGTTCATGTAACGTTGGCAATGTGTCTAAACCGCTTTAGACACATAAGCAATGAGCGGCATCTAGCAATGCATCATTGCTACCCAAGTAACAAGAAAGTCGAAATCCGACTTAACCTCCGT